>JARHVA010002647.1:1427500-1525000 GCA_037957365.1 Torreya grandis
GGCTTTTCAAGCACTTAAAACTTGACAACTGACATTGAAACACTCCTTGATGCTTATACACCTTGATCACATGGCATAAATTACCCTAAAATGATGTCATACCTATGCACATACCTCTTCATTCTCACCATTCACATGTTTATGATATGAATATATTTTTCAAGACACCTTGTATTTAAGGATTAACACTTAAACATGCTTACTTTATACTCACCAGAAAATACTCACACCACTACAAAAATATATTTCTAATAAAAATGATCTCATGGCCTCATGTAGACATATATCCTCATAACCATGCTTCAATTATTTAATCATCAAAACTCTTTGTGACAACATTGATAATCATTAAGCTGACTTGAATCATGACATTAAACTTAACATCAACCAATAGAAGAATCATTAGGTTGCCTTCAAATTCTCTCTCAATAGAGAGACATTAATTTGCTTTCAAATTCTCTCAAAGACCACTCACCATACATATTCACCAGATAAAAATTGACATCAATGACATCAACCTTAACATCAATGACAACACTTCTCAATAAAGGCATCTAAGGCCACTCTCATTCTATCATTCACTTACACTTACATCAAGCACTAGGTGGGAGAACTATAATGAGCTTGATTCCTCTTCGAAGTATTGGTTTGTAGGAAAATATCTACACAATGGGGTGTTGAGTATGTCTATTCCATCTTAATAACACACACAAAATTATTGCTCATGCTATACTTGTAAGGAGGACTAGAATTTACACATTAAATCAAATTTTCTAGGCACAACACAAAGCTCCAAGTTTCATGCACATAAGATCAGGACTTACAGACACAGGCGTAGGTATTCCTAGAAAATAGGAGCAATCCCACAAAGGGGACATTAGTGCCACATTGAGGACACTACACATAGATGGTGCTACTATCCATACTAGGCACTATTGTCCAGTGAGTAAAAGAACACTAGAATCTCGTTGATGACACATATAATTGTCTAGATCTCAAATTTCAGAACCCAAATCATCTATAATAATCAATTTTCGTATAAGTATCTATGTATCCATTTTTTTGTTATTATTAAAGTCAAACAAATTAAAAGTTCATAATAAATCAGTACTTAATTATTGCATTTTTATTTAACTAATTTAGGTATCTCAACCCCTTTAATCTAACCATAGGATTTTCATTATAAAACCCTAAAAAGTTAAATGATTTGGTGAACTTGTCTTACTTCAAATATTGCTTCAAACCCTAGCTTGCATAAATCTAATTCTTTATGCAATAATTTAGGGTTGCATACTTTTAATTTTATGATTTTTTAGACAACCTAGATAAATTAAATGAATTTCACATTAGGGTTTCAATTTATTTTATATAATTTAAATTGGTGCAAAGAAAACCTAGATTCAAAAATTCCAACCCTAGACACAATTAAGGTTTTATCTTTTTTATATATATACTAAAATTTTACATTCATACATATTCTAATTCATATCATCATGATCATAATGATAAAAACAATTAATCACTTTTTGTTGCAAAGTTTAATACTTTCATTTACATGCTTGTTCCCTTTAATTCATAATGAACTCATAAAATATATAAACACATGTATAGATGATGCTTTATATCAATTAAAATATATATCATATCTCATAACATGCTATATTTATACTATGTGGAATTACATTAATAAGCAAACCCATATACACATAGAGTATTTAACACAATCTAACAACTATGTTTCAAGTTTTAATGTCATATCTTATACACATGAAATAATCTCCTTATCCTCCTGATATCCATGAGGGTGATAGATACTTTCCCTCTAATTAGGTATATGCTATCACTTCTCCATGAGATGAAGCAACCTATACCAATGTCACTAATTCCCCTACTCAGCCTACTCACACCTCTTCCCTATAGGGTATGTGCCTACATGTTCAATCAAAAATAGCTACGATTTACACTTATGAGACAATATGTGATCAAATTATAAGTATGAGGAAGATAATTTTAGGTTTAAAAAATTATAATAAACTATTATATGAAAAGATTACAACATTGGAAAAATAATTTAAAATACAAAGGCCTCTAGGGCATAATAGTGTAAACCATGTTTATACATCTTCAACTAGCCAATTTGTGGCAAACAATGTTACATATAAAAATCATAAATCACATAAAGTACATCTGTAACTACTAATTCAAAAAGCATTCAAAGGTCAAATAAGAGTTCAATTGAGGCACTAAGGGAAATGATTAAATCTAAGTCGATCAACCTACCTCTTTTATATCTAATGAGGAGATCCAAATATTTTTGTGCATATCATAGAATGTATGGAAACCACACAAATTCATATTTAACATTGAAAAGGAAAATACAACAAATAATGGATATAGATGAATCACATAGTGACATTTCATCCAAATAACATACAATGACACATTTATAAATTTAAAAAGGGTCAAACTCAGAAATAGTATTAAAATGGCTACCAAAGCATAACTCAGAACAATAAAAGGTTCCAAAAGCACAATCAAAATAAGAAATAATACAATAAGAATGGTTAAATACCCAATATACATCTCCAAAAATAGGCTAAACATTCAATATGGTATAATTTCAATCACAAATATCTACAAAAGCTTGATTATCATGATCAAGGTTTAGGCAAACAAGCCTAAGGCATCACTTCTATTATAACAGTTGATAATATTAGTTAGTAGGGGTTGGGATTTATTGAACATTCTAAGGCAAATAAGTCACATACATGGTTTATCAAGGCAAAAAATATAGATACATAGGACATGTTATATGTTGGGTGAATATTTTGTCGACCAGCTAACTGGTGAGCAAAATAGGTCTCTTCACCACAACATAGGGAGATTGGTCGGCCAGGTATGTAGGTTTACTACATCAACATGGGACAAATCTCTCCTTTGATCAAGGGGAGGTTCCCTAATAACTATGAGAAGCTATACTATATAAATATAAGCTGAAACTAACACTCAGGGGTAGAATAAACCATCCATCTCTCTTCTTTCAGAGATGATGCTCACAGATCAAAGGAGGAATCCTGGGTGATTGGTGAAGGTGCTTCTCTTATTTTAGAAGTAAAATTCAACCAAGAGCTAGATCCCTTCCTAGATAGTAGAAATCCTGGTGAAATGATAGAAGGCACTTTTCTTCTTTCAGAAGTGCTTCTTCTTGCAAACCACATGAATCTTTCAAGTAACAAGTGACTGGTAACAGAGTATAGAGTGACTAGCAATCTAAGATGTAGTACAAAGTCTCCACCTTAACTGCCCAAGAGTGAGATACGAATAACAATGGGGGCACAAAGTCATCCCAAGGTCCTTTACACAGAAACAGAAAATAAACACACAGTGAAGACAACTATGACAACATAAAGTCTAAAAGTAGCTGGCTTCAAGACACCTTCCTTATAACTTCCACTAGCTCTACTTGTTAAATTTCATAAACAAGAATACATTTAGGAAATAGACATAAGAACAATCTCTTAGAATGACATAATTTATAATAGCACAAAGTCTGAAAGTAACTTGCTTTTTGATTCAAACAAAGAAATAGGATAAACAATCTGAGCTCAAGGTCCCAGTGATGCCTTTCAATTTGGGCAGAGTTTTGCTTCTGGTAATGAGAAGATCTCCCTTCAAATGACACAAGAGGTTAAATTATATAGAGGCCTAAGGGAATCTTGACACTTTTTCCCATGGAGCGACCCATGCTACACAATTAATGCCTTAGATGCATTCTTAGTTCTGTCAAGAAGGGCCATGCTAGAGCAGGGTGACTACCTTAATTATGGCATGTTGATTCATATTTAGTGTCTTCTCCTAAGCCTAAATCACTCATTTCATTATCTACTACCTGCGCAGCTGTCCATGTTGCCTTTAATCCAAAGGGGACAAACAGGCTACACTTTCAATGCTTGCAGGCCTCAAATATCTACCTGGCAAACTGCTCCACCTATTAGGAATAACTCCTAATGAGATTTCCCTCCTTGCCTCTTCTTCCATTTGGCCCTAGCCTTAGGATTTTTAAATGCATTGGGTCTGTGATTTAAGTCTGCAAAAATCAACAGACACTTCATTACAATAAATTTGACATTTGTAGGCCTGCGATTCTTCTTAGCAACTCTCTCATGTCTTTCTCACTTGCTATGACCATTTTCCACTTGTGACACCATTGAGGATACGTGGTGGCATCCATATTTTTGAAAAAATCTCATCAAAATAAGCTTTGAAACTTGTTAGAGATCATTGGTGTGGATGCATACACTTGGCAGCTTCTGCTGCACTAGGATGGAAAATGTGGTGAGTTCTACTACATTAAAACTGGTTAGAGGCTGTTGTCTCAGTATGCACCACTTGGCAGCTTCCACTGTGATTTGAGGCTTGACCCTTTATTTCCTTTAGACAAAATGCCTAAAGGAATTCCTTGGCTTTGCATCTCTACATTGGGGGTGTCCCATTATTGACACGCAATGCCTTCCACTACTTTTGACAAGTGACATGTGGCATCTTTTGCCAAAATAGGCAAGGACATGTGGGAGTATTTGCATAATTCATAGGAGCTCTTAGAAACCTTTAAGAACCTTATGGGAGATGACACATTACAGCTTCCACTAAACTCTAGAAACACATTCAAAAATAGTCGAGACTCACTTTTAGCAATCTCATGGATGATGACACTTATCAACTTTCATCGATTCTCATCAGGGACACGTGGCATCTTCTGCTGCATCATACTGAAACCTTCCACCATTGACACTTGTCACCCTCCATATAACTCTAAGAGAATCTTTATCAAAAGAAGCCTTGCAACTTATAAGAAACTTTGAGAAGCAAACACTGACACTTGTCATGTTCCACTGAGTCACAATGGGACACATGGCACGGTTTGCATACTTTTAGCAGTCGCATAGATGTAGACACTTGGAGCATTCTACTTCATTTTATTCATTTTATTGGGGCCCACCATGGTCATTATTCAATATAGTGAAATAAAAGGAAGGAACCGCAGACGTTGACATGTGGCAGCTTTCGACGAGCTTCATCAAGGACCCAAGGTGACTTCTGAGGCTTTTTAGAAACAAGGCATAATGGGGCTTGGCTGATGACACTTGGAAGCATCTACTAGATTCTGAGAGAAGCTTCAAGAGAAACTTGAATTTGACATCCATGGGGATGTCACTAGTTTCTTGGTGCTTCTTTCCTATGGAGTTCATAGAGACTTGCAGAGTCTGTAGAAATGTATCTACAGGGTCCCTTAGCTAAAAAAGCCTAAATAATGAAGAATTTGAATGCTCAAAATGATTTTTGAGAAGGGAAGAGATAATTTTGGCCCTGCAAGACCAAGATAGCTCATATGTTGTTCCAAAAATGAGTGGAATTTTTGGGGAACAACAACTGGCTCCAGTTGGGGAACTTCCTTTAAATGAAAACTTGGAATAGTTGAGGGGAGTAGAAACAAAAATTTCAAGTGCCTTGAAGTGTGCCATTGGGCTATGGAGTCATGCTACCTAAAAAGAAAGGCTCCAAAAGAAACAAATGAACAACACAAAGTAGAAACAAAAACTATACAAATATACATATGTACATGTGAACTTATCTGATACTTCAAGAATTGAAGTACTTCAGATGTTGCTCATCGTGAGATAAAGAAAAGGAGATACCATCCTGATAAACTAGTAGGAAACCATTTTGTCCCCAAAAATGGTGATGGGTGAATGGAAACCTCAACTTGAAACTAATTTTCTGCATCTTCCTCTTGGCTCTTTCTTCTTCTTGCCCCATGGCAGGATGTGGTCTTCAATCTAAAAACCATAACTCCTTGCTCTCTTGGCAAAGAGTTCCTTTTGCTGACTTTGGAGTACAATAGTATGGTCCACCACCATAGCTTGATATTTTTTTGGTTTAGTTTAGCGCATGCTTTGATTGTCAACATCAAACTCTTTACAAACCATCAGCTCAACATCTCCTTTGGTGTGAAGGAGTTTGATATCTTCATCCTGAGCAGTCTTCAATCTGAGCAATAGAGATTTTCATCTAGCTATGTTGTTGGTGTTGTTGAATTGCAACTTGCATGAAGGAAAAATATCTCTTTAAAGAGATATCAACACAATCCCAGCTCCAACATTAGTGGAAGAATTGCTACCATCAAATTCTAAGATCCAAGCATCATCAAAAGTTGATCTTCTATCAGATTTCTCTTCATTGGAGATGGAAGATCCTTCTTCATTTATATTACACCCTACCAATTCTTCTGATGTCTTATTTGGATCAAATCTTGGATTGCCAGCTACGAGAATTTCATCAGCTGAGACATGAGCGTCCTCTATGGTCAAAGAAGTAATTACCCCTACCTGAAGACTCAAACAAAATTTGAGCTGCAGGGGTTGACATTTGGGTGACCACAATTTTTGCCTTAGACAGGTCCACACTTAGTTTTCCACTAATATTTAACTACTCAAGATTGGCTTGTAGGAATTCAAATTTAGTCATTTGAATTTTAGATTTTTTGACATGATCAATTATGTTAGATGACTGAAATGGAATTGGAAGAGGGGATGGGAGTTCATCCTTTTGGTTTTTGGGAGGGGGAGGACTGGTCTATGAATTTGAATAAGAAGGTGTAGAAATGTTTGATTTACTTACCTTTTTGGCAATCACTGGGTCCTTTGATTGGAAAGAAAGAGGGGTTCTCTGCTTAGTAATTAAAATTGCTGGTTAGGGTCGCTCCTCTATCTTTTCTTTGTCAGCTTGCTGGGCTGACTGATTATTGGACCAGGTGAATACTGCATATGATCCTTTGACTACTTCATCTTCACTTCTGGGTTCATACTGGTAATTTAGGAAACCAATGTGGGAGTCACCAGTTAATTCTTCTTGATCCTCCATGAAGAGATCAATGTCATTTTCTTTCTCAAACTCAGGTTGGAAAAAGAAAGCATGTTCTATTTCTAGATATCTAACTGCTAAGTTGGTTGGAGGTGCTTCAAGGGCAAGGTTCCTCTGTGGGGGAGGAAGATGATTTGGTTGCCCTTGACTTCTGGCAGCATTGCCTTGATATGGCTGATTAGGGAATGTCCTCCTTGGTACATCTCGATATGAAGGAGTAGAAGACATACCTTATGCCATTTGCCTTTTCAAGGCTAGTAATTCATTTGCCAGATTTTGTACCATTTAATTAGTGGTGAATGTGGGTGAGTATTCAGAAGATGAAGAGGGTTTACCTCTATTAGGAATTCTCCTTATCTTTCCTGCCAAGATAAGGTCATCTTCAACCTTAGTAGCCAAGTACTAAGTAGCAACAAGGTCTATGTGGCCAGAAAGCCTCAACAAAAAACTCACTTTAGGTAGCTGTGAGTTGATGAAGAAGCATTTGAGGTTTTTAGGTGTTGGCTGAGCAATTACAAGAATTCTGTTTCTCAACTTGTTAAACTTGGCAATGAAATCCCTCATAGGCTCATGAGGCTCTTTCTTCATTTGGGTGAGCTAGGCTAGCAAGGCATGGGCATCCTTTGTGGGCTTGAACTTTGCTTCAAACTTGGCTTTTGGGGTATTCTAGTTTGTCATTAATCGAGCCTGTAGATGGTAAAAACTCTCTATAACAGCACCTTGTAGGGTCTCCACAAAAATCATGACTACCACATTCTCAAATTCTACCCTTATCACACCACAGGCTATGCTGAAGGCTATAATGTGTTCATCAAGGTGAACTCTCCCACCTCCAAAGAATTTGGAGTTCTTTCTTGAGTTGCGTGGAAGTTCATGTAGAGGTGGAGTCAAGTTGAGTGGGCCAAATGAGTTACCCCAGGGGCCTTAAATTGCCATGATTTAATTATGAAAAATAGGGATAAAAAATCTGGGTGGAGTGGCTAGATTGTAGAACAAAAGTGAAAAAGAACTAGCCCTACTTCAGCTTGAGGCTTGAGGCTTCAAACTGCGCACTCTTTCCCAATAGCTCTAGTTTTGCAGACTAGATAAAATAATGGAGATGGAGGAAGATGGTAAGGCTATAATGATAATGGGTAAGACATAGAATGGAGTCACTAGATTCTATAATGGATAAGGGTAGGGACTGCTTCAATCTAAAACTTGAGGCTTCAGATTGCACGTTCATCCCCAACAGAGTCAGCAAAAAATTGTTGGGTGAATATTTTGTCAACCAGCTAATTGGTGACCAAAATAGGTCTCTTCACTACAACATAGGGAGATTGGTTAGCTAGGTGTGTAGGTTTACTACATCAATAGGGGACAAATCTCTCCTCTCATCAAGGGGAGGTTCCCTAATAACTATGAGAAGCTATACTATATAAATATAAGCTGAAACTAACACTTAGGGGTAGAATAAACCATCCATCTCTCTTCTTTCAGAGATGATGCTCAAAAATCAAAGGAGGAATCCTGGGTGATTGGTGAAGGTGCTTCTCTTCTTTTAGAAGTAACATTCAACCAAGAGCTAGATCCATTCTCAGATAGTAGAAATCTTGGTGAAATGATAGAAGGCACTTCTCTTCTTTCAGAAGTGCTTTTTCTTGTAAACCATAGGAATCTTTCAGGTAACAAGTGACTGGTAACAGAGTATAGAGTAACCAACAATATAATATGTAGCACAAAGTCTACACCTTGACTACCCAAGAGTGAGATATGAAGAACAGGGGCACAAAGTCATTCCAAGGTCCTTTACATAGAAACAAAAAATAAACACATAGTGAAGACAACTATGACATCACAAAGTCTGAAAGTAGCTAGCTTCAGGACACCTTCCTTATAAATTCCACTAGATCTACTTGTTAAATTGCATAAACAATAATACATTCATAAAATAGACATAAGAACAATCTCCTAGAATGACACAAGCTATAACAGCACAAAGTCTGAAAGTAACTTGCTTTTTGATTCAAACAAAGAAATATGATAAACAATCTGAGCTCAAGGTCTCAGTGATGCCTTTCAATTTGGGTAGAGTTTTGCTTCTGGTAATAGGAAGATCTCCCTTCAAATGATATAAGAGGTTACATTATATAGAGGCCTAAGGGAAGCTTGGCACTTTTTTCCATGGAGTGACCCATGCTACATAATTAATGCCTTGGATGCATTCTTGGTTCTGTCAAGAAGGGCCATGCTGGAAAAGGGTGGCTGCCTTAACTATGGCATGTTGATTCATCTTTAGTGTCTTCTCCCAATCTTGAATCACTCATTTCATTATCTACTACTCGTGCAACTATCCATGTTGTCTTTACTCCAAAGGGGACAAACAGGCTACACTTTCAATGTTTACAGGCCCCAAATATCTACTTGGCGAACCACTCCACCTACTGGGATAACTCCCACAAAGATTTCCCTCCTTGCCTCTTCTTCCATTTTTCCCTAGCTTTAGGATTTTTGAATGCATTGGGTCTGTCATTTAAGTTTGCAAAAATCACCAGACACTTCATTACAATAAATTTGCCGTTTGTGGGCCTGTCATTCTTCTTAGCAACTATCTCGTGTCTTTCTCGCTTGCTATGATCATTTTTTTCTTGTGACACCATCAAGGACATGTGGTAGCATCTACATTTTTTAAATAAGCTCATTAGAATAAGCTTTGAAACTTGTTAGAGACTGTTGGCGCAAATACAGACACTTGGCAGCTTCCACTGCACTAGGACAAAAAATGTGGTGAGTTCTACTGCATTAAAACTAGTTAGAGGCTATTGTCTTAGCATGCACCACTTGGCAGCTTTTGCTCTGCTTTGAGGCTTGACCCTTTATTTCCTTTGGAAAAAATGCCCAAAGGAATTCTTTGGCTCTACATCTCTACATTGGGGGTGTCCCATTCTTGACACACGGTGCCTTCTACTGCTTTTGACAAGTGACATGTGGCATCTTCCATCAGAATAGGCAAGGACACATGGGAGCATCTGCCTAATTCATAGGAGCTCTTATAAACATTTAAGAGCCTTGCAAGAGATGACACATTGTAGCTTCTGCTAAACTCTAAAAACACATTTAGAAATAGTCAGAACTCACTTTTAGCAATCTCATGGATGATGACACTTATTAGCTTTCACCAATTCTCATTAGGGACACGTGGTGTCTTTCATCACATCATACTAAAACCTTCTACCATTGACACTTGTTGCCCTCCATGGAACTCTGAGAGAAGCTTTATCGAAAGAAGCCTTATAGCTTATAAGAAACTTTGAGAAGTGAACGCTGACACTTGTCACATTTCACTAAGTCAAAATGAGACACATGGCGTAGTGTGCATACTTTTAGCAGTCATATAGATGTAGACACTTGGAGCATTTCACTTCATTTTAGTCATTCACCTAGGGCCCACCATGGTCATTATTCAATATAGTGAAATGGAAGGAAGGAACTGCAGACGTTGACACATGGTAGCTTCCGATGAGCTTCATCAGAGACCAAAGGTGACTTTCGAGGCTTTTTAGAAACAAGGCATAATGGGGCTTAGCGGATGACACTTGGCAGCATCCACTAGATTTTGAGAGAAGCTTCAAGAGAAACTTGAATTTGACATCTATGGGGACGTCACTAGCTACTTGGTGCTTCTTTCTTATGGAGTTTGTAGAGACTTGCAGAGTCCGTAGAAATGTATCTACAGGGTCCCTTAGCTGAAAAAGCCTAAATAATGAAGAATTTGAATGCTCATAATAATTTTTGAGAAGGGAAGAGATAATTTTGGCCCTACAAGACCAAGATAGCTCATATGTTGTTCTAAAAATGAGTGGCATTTTTGGGGAACAACAGCTGGCTCTAGTTGGGGAACTTCCTTCAGATAAAAACTTGGAACAGCTGAGGGGAGTAGAAACTAGAATCTCGAGTGCCTTGAAGTGTGTCATTGGGCTATGGAGTCATTCTACCCAAAAAGAAAGGTTCCAAAAAAAATAAATGAACAATAGAAAGTAGAAACAAAAACTATACAAATATAAATATGTAAATGTGAACTTATCTGATACTTCAAGAATTGAAGTACTTAAGATGCTACTCATTGTAAGACAAAGAAAAGGGGATGCCATCTTGATAAACTAGTAGGAAACCATTTTGTCCCCAAAAATAGTGACGAGTGAATGGAACTTTCAAGCAGGAAACCAATTTTTTGCATCTTCCTCTTAGCTCTTTCTTCTTCTTGCCCTATGGTAGGACGTGGTCTTCAATTTGAAAACCATAACTCCTTGCTCTCTTGGCAAAGAGTTCCTTTTGCTGACTTTGGAGTACAATAGTATGGTCTACCACCATAGCTTGCTGTTCTACTGGTTCAGTCCAGCACATGCTTTGATTGTCAGCATCAAACTCCTAACAAACCATCATCTCAACATCTCCTTTGGTGTGAAGGAGTTTGATATCTTCATCCTGAGTAGTCTTCAATTCAAGCAATAGAGGTTTGCATCTAGCTGTGTTGTTGGTGTTGCTAAACTGCAACTCACATGAAGGAAAAATATCTCCTTAAGGAGATATCAACACAATCCCAACTCCAGCATTAGTGGAAGAATCACTGCCATCAGATTCTAGAATCCAAGCATCATTAGAAGCTGATCTTATATCAGATTTCTCTTTATTGGAGATGGAAGATCTTTCTTCATTTATACTACACCCTACCAATTCTTTTGATGTCTTGTTTGGATCAAATCCTAGATTGCCAGCTACGAGACTTTCATCAGCTGAGACATGAGCATCCTCTATGGTCAAGAAGTAATTACCCTTTCCTGAAGGCTCAAATAGAATTTGAGCTGCAAGGGCTGATGTTTAGGTGACCATAATTTTTGCCTCAGATAGTCCACACTTATTTCTCCACTAATATTTAACTGCTCAGGATTGGCTTATAGGAATTCAAATTTAGTCATTTGAATTTTAGATTTCTTGACATGATCAATTATGTCAGGTGACTGAAATGGACATGGAAAAGGGGATGGGAGTTCATCCTTTTGGATTTTGGGAGGGGGAGGACTAGTCTATGAATTTGAAGTAGAAGGTGCAAAAATGTTTGATGTACTTACCTTTTTGGCAATCACTGGCTCCTTTGACTAGAAAGGAAGTGGGGTTCTTTGCTTAGCAATTGAAATTTCTATTTGGGGTTGCTCCTCTATCTTTTCTTTGTTAGCCTACTAGGCTGATTGATTCTTGGACCAGGTGAATACTGCGTATGATCCTTTGACTGCTTCATCTTCACTTCTAGGTTCATCCTGGTAATTCAAGAAACCAATGTGGGAGTCACCAGCTGATTCTTCTTGATCCTCCATGAAGAGATCAATGCCATTTTCTTGTTCAAACTTAGGTTGGAAAGAGAAAGCATGTTCAGTTTCCAGATATCCAACTGCTGAGTTGGTTGGAGGTGCTTCAAGGGCAAGGTTCCTCTATGGGGGAGGAAGATAATTTGGTTGCCCTTGACTTTTGGTAGCATTGCCTTGATATGACTGATTGGGGAATGTCCTTCTTGGCACATATTTGTATGAAAGAGTAGAAGACATATCTTGTGCCATTTGCCTTTTCAAGGCTAGTAATTCATTTGCCAGCTTTTGTATCATTTGATTAGTGGTGGCTATAGGTGAGTATTCAGAAGATAAAAAGGGTTTACCTCTATTAGGATCTCTCCTTATCTTTCCTACCAAGATAAGTTCATCTTCAACCTTAGTAGCCAAGTCCTGAGCAATAGCAAGGTCTATGTGGCTAGCACACCTTAGTAGAAAACTCACTTCAGGTAGTTGTGAGTTGATGAAGAAGCATTTAAGGTTTTTAGGTGTTGGCTGAGTAATTACAAGAATCCTATTTCTCAGCTTGTCAAACTTGGCAATGAAATCCCTCATAGGCTCATGAGGCTCTTTCTTCATTTGGGTGAGCTGGGCTAGCAAGGCATGGGTATCCTCTATGGGCTTGAACCTTGATTTGAACTTGGATTTTAGGGTATTCCAGTCTGTCACTGATTGAGCTTGCAGATGGTAAAACCACTCTACAATAGCACCTTATAGGGTCTCCACAAAAATCCTAACTGCCACATCTTTAAATTCTACCCCTATCACACCACAGGCTATGCTGAAGGCTGTAATGTGTTCATCAGGGTGAACTCTCCACTCTCCA
The DNA here is from genome assembly GCA_037957365.1 of Torreya grandis. Classification (NCBI taxonomy): domain Eukaryota; kingdom Viridiplantae; phylum Streptophyta; class Pinopsida; order Cupressales; family Taxaceae; genus Torreya; species Torreya grandis. The sequence continues at coordinate 1,440,608 of JARHVA010002647.1, forward strand.
AATAATTTGGGGAAGTTCTTTCTTGAGCTGTGTGGAAGTTCATGCAGAGGTGGAGTCAAGTTGAGTGGGCCAAATGAGTTACCCTAGGGGCCTTGAACTACCATGATTTAATTATGAAAAATAGGGATAACAAATCTGGGTGGAGTGGCCAGGTTGTAGAACAAAAGTGGAAAAGAACTGGCCCTACTTCAGCTTGAGGCTTGAGGCTTCAAACTATGCACTCTTTCCTAGCAGCTTTAGTTTTGCAGACCAGATAAAATAATGGAGATGGAGGAAGATGGTAAGGCTATAATGATAATGGGTAAGACAAAGAATAGAGTCACCAGAGTCTATAATGGATAAGGGTAAGGACTACTTCAATCTAAAACTTGAGGCTTCAGACTACACGTTCATCCCCAACAGAGTCACCAAAAAATTATTGGGTGAATATTTTATTGACCAACTGGTGAGCAAAATAGGTCTCTTCACCACAACATAGAGAGATTGGTCAGCCAGGTGTGCAAGTTTACTACATCAACAGGGGACAAATATCTCCTCTCATCAAGGGGAGGTTCCCTAATAACTATGAGAAGCTATACTATATAAATATAAGCTGAAACTAACACTCAGGGGTAGAATAAACCATCCATCTCTCTTCTTTCAGAGATGATGCTCATAGATCAAAGGAGGAATCCTAGGTGATTGGTGAAGGTGCTTCTCATATTTTAGAAGTAACATTTAACCAAGAGCCAGATCCCTTCTTGGATAGTAGAAATCTTGGTGAAATGATAAAAGGCACTTCTCTTCTTTCAAAAGTGCTTCTTCTTGCAAACCATAGGAATCTTTTAGGTAACAAGTGACTGGTAACAGAGTATAGAGTGACCAACAATCTAAGATGTAGCACAAAGTCTCCACCTTGACTTCCCAAGAGTGAGATACAAAGAATAATGGGGGCAAAAAGTCATCCCAACGTCCTTTACACATAAATAGAAAATAAACACACAGTGAAGACAACTATGACATCACAAAGTCTAAAAGTAGCTAGCTTTAGGACACCTTCCTTATAACTTCCACTAGCTCTACTTGTTAAATTGCATAAATAAGAATACATTCAGGAAATAGACATAAGAAAAATCTCTTAGAATGACACAAGCCATAACAACACAAAGTCTGAAAGTAACTTGCTTTTTGATTCAAACAAAGAAATATGATAAACAATCTGAGCTCAAGGTCTCAGTGATGCCTTTCAATTTGGGTAGAGTTTTACTTCTGGTAATGAGAATATCTCCCTTCAAATGATATAAGAGGTTACCTTATATAGAGGCCTAAGGGAAGCTTGACACTTTTTCCCATGGAGTGACCCATGCTACATAATTAATGCCTTGGATGCATTCTTGGTTTTGTCAGGAAGGGCCATGCTGGAGTAGGGTGGCTACCTTAACTATGGCATGTTGATTCATCTTTAGTGTCTTCTCTTGAGCCTAAATCACTCATTTCATTATCTACTACCTACACAGCTATCCATGTTGCCTTTACTCCAAAGAGGACAAACAGGCTGCACTTTCAATGCTTGCAGGCCCCAAATATCTACTTGGCAAACTGCTCCACCTACTAAGAATAACGACCACTAAGATTTCCCTCCTTGCCTCTTCTTCCATTTGGCCTCGGCCTTAGAATTTTTTAATGCATTAGGTCCATGATTTAAGTCTGCAAAAATCAATAGACACTTCATTGTAACAAATTTGACATTTGTGGGCATGTCATTCTTCTTAGAAACTCTCTCGTGTCTTTCTCACTTGATATGACCATTTTTTGCTTATGACACCATTGAAGACACGTGGCGACATCCGTAGTTTTGAAATAAGCTCATTGGAATAAGCTTTGAAACTTGTTATAGACCATTGGCATAAATGCAGACACTTGGTAGCTTCCGTTGCACTAGGATGAAAAATGTGGCGAGTTTTGCTGCATTAAAACTGGTTAGAGGCTATTGTCTCAGCATGTGCCACTTAGCAGCTTTCGCTATGCTTTGAGGCTTGACCCTTTATTTCCTTTAGACAAAATGCCCGAATGAATTCCTTGGCTCTGCATCTCTACGTTAGGGGTGTCCCATTCTTGACACGCAGTGCCTTCTGCTACTTTTGACAAGTGACACGTGGCATCTTCTGCTAGAATAGGCAATGACACGTGGGAACATCTACCTAATTCATAGGAGCTCTTAGAAACCTTTAAGAGCCTCACAAGAGATGACATGTTGTGGCTTCTGCCAAACTCTAGAAACATATTCAAAAATAGTTGGGACTCACCTTTAGCAATCTCATGGATGATGACACTTGTCAACTTCCACCGATTCTCATCAGGGACATGTGGCATCTTCTACTGCATCATATTGAAACCTTCTGCCATTGACACTTATCACCCTCCATGGAACTCTGAGAGAAGCTTTATCAAAAGAAGCCTTGCAGCTTATAAGAAACTTTGAGAAGCAAATGCCAACACTTGTCGCATTCTACTGAGTCACAATGGGACACGTGGCATGGTCCACATACTTTTAGCAGTCGCACAGATGCAGACACTTGGAGCATTCTGCTTCATTTTAGTTATTTGCCTGGGGCCCACCATGGCCATTATTCAATATAGTTAAGTGAAAGGAAGGAACCATAGATGTTGACACGTGGCAGCTTTCGATGAGCTTCATCAGGGACCTAAGGTGACTTTTGAGGCTTTTTAGAAACAAGGCATAATGGGGCTTGGCCGACAACACTTGGTAGCATCCACTAGATTCTAAGAGAAGCTTCAGGAGAAACTTGAATTTGATGTCTACGGGGATGCCACCGGTTGCTTGGCACTTCTTTCTTGTGGAGTTCATAGAGACTTGTGGAGTCCGTAGAAATGTATCTGTATGGTCCCTTAGCTGAAAAAGCCTAAATAATGAAGAATTTGAATGCTCAAACTAATTTTCAAGAAGGGAAGAGATAATTTTAGCCCTACAGGACCAAGAAAGCTCATATGATGTTCCAAAAATGAGTGGCATTTTTGGGGAACAACATTATAGAAAGAGAAATATCTTAAGTTACAAAGTCAAAATCATGCTCAACCAACAAGCATTCTCAAATAAGGTCTTCTAGTAAAAGATCCTCTACAACACTGTATGTCTACAATAAGTGTAGTTTCAAAGGGCAAAATCAAAATTAATATGCTGAAGCACAATTCAAAATGGTCAACTCTATAGTATGAAGCAGTTCACCCTAGCACAATAGGTTATTATGATTATGATGATGAACAATATTTAGATTACCACTACAACAACATGGAAATCACATTGCACACGAGATTACCATTCCTATTTTTGACATAGGCCATAGTGATAGTGAGTCTCCCATGAGACTCATTGGTTAGTATGGTTCCTAATATTGTACATACTTCCTTCTCTCTCTTGCTCCTTATACATAGTTTATATTCATTTTTTCCTACATAGCTTATACTCAAAAAATAGAAAAACAATATAACAAGTCAAAATAGAAAAAAACATTCATATATTTAAAAAATAATTTTTTTTATAGATTTTATGCATTTTTAGGTTTGCATTTCCACTACTTTCTAGATATTACATATTGCTATCTATCTTAATATAATCAGTTCTATCATACACATATGCTTCACTTGTTCTTGTTGAGTGGTTGGAGATTCTAGATAGGACTCTAGTCGATCACACTAATCCAAATCATCTATCATAAACCCATTGGGGGTATTTAAATCGATCCAAGTTTATACATTTGATACATCTTCCCACTTGGGGGTATCTCTTACATAATTACTATAACCAAGATTTGTCTTTACATACTATATATTCTAGTTTATGCATTGCTTTATCTTGATATTGATCATTGATCCTTATTGCTCAATTTTTTAACAAATATCACTAGTTAGACTTAGTATATATGCATTTTAACATCTACATAGATTTTTACTACACAATTATACATGCTTTCATTTCTATTTCATAAATTAGACTTGATTGTGTTTCCTATGCTTCTTATATCTTCGAGGGCATTTGAATATGCCATTGTTGTTTGGATTCTATGCTACTTATCTATTTGTATGACTTGGATATGTGCCCATGTACCTTGTGTATGCTTTTCCTACTTCTATATATGGATATTTGAACATTTCCTTCTATGTGTCTCTACACCAAATTGTTTATTATTTGCGTATGTAGACATTTGAACATGTTCTTATATGTCTTCATTATTAGATTTAGTGACATGTGCCCATGTCCCTTGTATTATAGCCCCTTGGTCTAATTTTTACATGCCTCATGCATTTGTATGTTTGCTTCCTTTTATGATTATACACCATGACACTTGTATTTATTTGTTACACACACACACACACACACCAAGTTTTGATGCCATGAGAGATCTCATTTATCTACCCTTCATCCTTGGTAGTTGTGATGGAAATCGTGCCCCATCCACCTATGTATTTACTCATTTCTTACTACTATATACATTGCTTACATCTATCTTGACACCATTATGACATGCTAGATTACAACATACATCTTATATTTCCTATTTATGCTCAGATACATTTACATTTTGATGTTATATTTATTCATTATATTAAAATATCATGCACATGATCCAACTAACACATTTTACATAGCTACTTATTTAAAGGGAACTTATTACACATATTCCACAACCACCATCAAAAGAGAGGGCATTCATAGGGGTTTTTCATAGAGATCAGGATCCTATTTTGATATTCACAAATACATTTTTGTACACAATCTTAGTTTAAGACATCTTACTCAAGGCAGACATAAAATAGAACAAATATTCAAAATTTAGTCGAAATCACTCAAAAATAAAACCAAATAGACATTATTTCCTAGATTGGGACACTAGTGTCACAAGGCACTGCTATCCACTATAGGGCACTACTATCTAGTATCCCTAAGCTTCTGGACAATCTAGATCATTGAAACCAGTACACTAGGTATATTATAGATTTGCATAGATACAGTCATAATTTTTTAAGTTATGTTCAGATTTATCTTAGATACATTAATTTTATTTCATATTCATACCATTTGATCATATTTAGGGGCATCATGCATGACATGATCACTCTCACATTCAGTTTAGTTACACAGATTCAACTATTACATACTTGATTCAAATTTAGTATACTCAAATACCATATTGGGGGCATGTGCATGAAATATTAATTTCCATATACTTAGATTTAGATAGGTTGATTATATGGAATGATAAACTCCATGTCATTATCAATTTTGTATACACTTACTATCACATTTCAGGTTACCACCAAATTCATGCCTTATTATATCTATAGTGGTTGGCATTCTCGAGTGGTCCAGAGCCACCTAATATACCCAAGTGAATGTAGAGCTAAACACACAATTATATTTACTTAGATACTTTCAACACTTTACATAGTATAATTATAGATGCATCTACTTTATACAAGTGGGTAATGATGGAGTCATGACATACTTGAATTCTTGAGCCACCTACATGAGAGGGTTAGACAAACTTACAATCCTACCCGAGCTATTAATAGAGATAATAATCCACTAAGGAGGGGTGGGCAATGATGGATTCAAAATCAAATTAAGTTATTGAGACACCCATATAAGGATTGAGAAAACCATCAACTTATTACAAGATATTCAATGATATGATCACTATGCATATTCACACACACAGGTTGTCACTAGGTTCATGAATTAGTTCACATACCCAATGAAGTGTATTCATTCCTTTCATCTCTCTTTACTTAGATTTACTCAATTAATTCATTTTAGCATAGCCTTTTTATTTTGATCATCTCTTAAGGATTATTTTTCACATGTTTCATTTTAGGGCATTGATTTGGATCATATTAAACACACATAGCCCTAAATTCTCATATTTAAACTCTGATACACGAGCTTCACTTTCAAAGTAAGTCTAGTTATGCTTTTTTTCCTTTATACTAGTAATTTCACTTTACTGCATTACTAGCATAAAAGAGGGGGCAAATGTAATCACCTAAAAGTGGTAATTGGATGCTAAGAGTGTCACTTGAGTTAACCTATACCTAGGATAGCCATAGACAATCCTTGAGCATTAGACTTACTTTTCAAGTCATTAAATAGACCACAATCACCTACAACTAGTCAAAACATAGTCCTAGAATTATCATCTCAGATCCCAATCGAAATTGCTTAGCAGTCTACAAAGAGGACATTAACACCATATTTGGGACACTAAATCCACATGGCACTAGTGTCCTTAGTCCTTAGCCCTAGATCTTACCAATAGATAGTTTTTCAAACATGTGCCCCTCATAAGGTCAGCCTATCATTTTATTATCTTCACAAGTAATAGAACCCTATAAATAAAAGTCTAATCCACCTCTATTGACTAGATGGAAAATAGATGCAAAATATATTCAAACCAAAGACAAAGTTGAGAAAAATTAAGGTATTTAATCCTTATTCTGACCTAATTTCTACCTATAACCATCTACATCAACTCTAAGCCTAGTTTTCAAAAATTTCAAATCTTAAGCACATTCAAGACATCTAAGGCCACTCTCATTCTAGCATTTACTTGCACTTACATTAATCATTAGGTGGGATAACTACATCAGGCTTGATCCCTATTTGAAGTATTGGTATGTAGGCAACTCTCTACACAATGGGGTGTTGATAATGTCTAGTCCATCCTACTAACACACAAAATTATTTCTCATGCCATACTTTCAAGGAAGACTAGGGTTTGCACATTAAATTAGGTTTTATAGGCATAAGACAGAGCTCTAAGTTTCATGCACATAGGAATAGGGCATACAGATAGAGACACAAGTGCTCTTAAAAAATAAAAATAGTCTTGCAAAGGGGACATTATCACCACATTGAGGACACTACACATAGATGACACTACTATCCATATTGGGTGCTACTGTCCAGTGAGAAGAAAAATACCAGAATCCTATTAAAAACATAGATAACTTTCCAAATCTCAACTTTTAGAACCCATATCATCTGCAACAATTAGATAAGTCTCTATTTATCCCTATTTGTTGTTATTATTATAAAGTTAAATGAATTCAAAGTTCATAACAAATCAATACTTAATTATTGTATATGTATTTAATTGATTTAGGCATCTCAGCCCCTTTAATATAAACATAGGTTTTTCATTATAAAACCCTAAAAGGTTAAATGAAGAGACTTTGTAAATTTATTTTTGAAATAAAATGAAAAGATTTTCACTTATACACATGGTGGTGGCATGTATACAAACTAGTTTTTCATTGATTATTTATTCTCCTTGAATGCATTTTCAATCATAAAATCCATGTTTTGGCATTCATTGATGTAATAGAAACATTTTTCCTATATAAATTGAAGTTGTTAAGATACTTTGAAGGTGTATGAAGTTTTGAGAAAGAATTGATTTGTAGATAATTTCACATATGTGTGTATTCTTATGGTCAATTTATAGATAGTTTTTTGCATGCATGTTTGTGGATAAATAAACTCATTATTTGTATTTCATTACATGTATGTATTTTTATCCATATTTGGTTCTCTTGAAGTTTATTACAAATTGCAAGCATTTACAGTTTTCATTTAGCCATGGTTTTTGAATTGTTTTGATAATTGGGTTTAGATAAGTAGCCTTGAGAATAATCTCTTTTGAATCATAAGGTGCTCTCTCTATTTTAGTTTTTTCATGCCATATAAGTCATGGATACTTGTTCTATTTCTATACATGCATGTCACATAAGTTATGCAATTTATACATGTATGCATAGTTTTCATTTTGAAGCTTGTAGTCTTCTATGCATGAAATATATTGGGTTTGATGTTTGCATATTGGAAAAGTTGAATTTTCCAACCTGAAGTTGGTGTAGACATTGGAAATACACACACTTATGATTTTGAATGCTAAAATATCCTTGGAAATACCCCTGGCCCACCTTAATACCAACCTACATCTATCAAGCCTAAACCAACAAATATACACTCAGTTACACCTAGCTGAGTAGCCATGACCTTTAGGACCCTATTCTTAGGGACACTGACTATCGATGGTTAGGGTGACCATCGATGGTTAACCTTGGGAACCCCTGACCATCAATGGTCAGGATCCACCTTTTTCACCAAGAGAATGTAGGCTCTAATAACCCTTTTCTAAATATAACTTGTCTAATTTGTGTTGCAAGCCTTTGCATGCATAAATTATATTTAGATGAACCTGTTACACCTTCAATTCCACCTCTTACTTATGCTTATAAGAGAAAGAGGCCTCATAGGTTAAATCCATCTGCAATAATTATTAGGGGCTCAAACATTTAGGAATTTTCTTTTGCAGTTCAATTTGGTTAATTAGCATCATCCACATTATCAAGCATTATCAACCATCTTATTAAGAGCCAACTTGCCATCATCTCTCAACCAAGCTTTTAGGTACCATTACTCTACCAAAATCAAGTCAGATTCTACCAATAGGCTAACTACATCAACCACCCACCCAATCAACTTTTGGTAAGACAAATACTTGTTTGTCAATATACATGTGCTTTTATTCCATTTTGTAATCAAACTATCCCCTACCCAACTCCAAAAATTCTTCTATTGAATCCCATCACCTTTTGGTGATCAATCCCATAATTCTATAGTCAACCACAGACAGTCAGGCTAACTGTTGACATTTACCTCAACCATCGAAGGTCACCTATGGTAAAAAAACTAGTAAGCTATTTTGGCCCACCTACACCTAATTAAATCTACTTTTCTCTATTTTTGACTAGTCATAGGCCCCCTTCTAATTTTTTAAAGCATACCCTAACCCATTAGCACTAGTATTAATTAGTTTATCACTAATTATATCATTTATAGTCTACTTTCTAGCAAGATTTATTGTATTCAATTTCAATACCTTTGGATTATTGATGCAAGTACCTCCTTTCTAATTTATCAACTTGATTATTTTAAATGTGTGGATTGACAGCCTATAAGGAAGATCTCACTTCTGGGATCTAGCTATCGTTAGAAAATCCACCCAACTATTTGCCTAACAAACAAGTTTTCTTTAGTTCTTTCTTATCTGCAGGTCTTCCTCCCAAGCCAAAGAGAAGCTCTTCACAGTCTTCTAATTCAATGTGCACATAAATAAATAGGTTTTTTAACTATACCCATATTGATTTTTTTTCTCTTTTTCTTAAAACTTAAGTGAAAATTTACATGAAACATTCTGGCATGCCCAGTGGGACCTAGAGTCTTTACTCATGTTTTCTTTACATTTGCATGCTCTTCTCTCTATCTATGCTCATAATTGAAACTAAAATTTCTTTTGGGATTAAATTCAACTTCATCCATTGATTGATTTTAAAATTAGTTCACTTTTAATTAAAGAACAATAATTTTATTATAGCACCACTTTTGTTGCACACACTATCCAAACCACTTTCATCAATAAAACATCAAAACAATTTGAGACAAGGCCCGACTGAGATTTCATCACCTATCAATCACCTTACCCACTCCTGACGATCCGACTTGAAGGTCATTACCAAGGGGAGAACCAACTCAGCTCTCTAGTTGAGTATAAACTATGGATATCAATATATATTGGCTAAGTACCCAACATTCTTATTGCTATAGGACTGTGAAGTGAGGGGGTAGGCCCAAATACCAAGCCACGTATTGATTCCAATACAAGTTCTTTTGAGCAACTAAACAACTTGAAACCAACCACAGACTACTTTTAGTACCTGATCTACAAGCCAACTTCTATCACACATTCTCATAAACTAAGGCATAATCCAAAAATGAGATTAAAACTAACCTATAGGCTTATCATACTTTCTATTGTCTTGATTACCTTGATCATTTTATTATCTTCTTGTTTTAGTAATGAGATTGTTCTTGTTTTCTCTCCCCTTTTTCTTGTATAATTCTCACTCGTCAATAGTGAAGAGACATGGAAGAACAAAACTTGTCACTTAAATCAATCTCTTCTACCTCCTTATCTATGGAGTATGTCTTCAAGGTAAAAGATTCACCTCATCTATTGGGAAGCCCTACTTTCCCTTGGTTATTTTCCCAAGGAGACATGAATTTTACTACCTTTCTAGACAACAATCCAATGGCCCTTCAACACTATCTTAACACCTCTTCTCACCATATCCCAATTTCGAATCCATCTTGGGATCCTCCTTATAGCATGCCATCCCACCTTATGAAGGGCATCCTTATTACCACAATCACCACCCAACCTTTGACCACCCAGGCATCTTCATCTACTAACACCTTTGATGCTACAACTAAGAACCAGCTTATCTAATCAACCATTACCCTTACACCTTCCACCCCTATTAATGACTCCTCTACCTTGGGGACAACCCAACCATTAACCCATCATACCTTAATTTTAGCTAGAGTACCCACCACTAGCATTACCAACATCCCCTCTATCAAACCTAACCCATCGATTAATACCCCTTTACTAGGCTTAGGGGTATCCATTCCTTCTACCTCACCACCCATTAGCATAAAGGTCACTACCTACCCTCTAGTCACCAACCCAAATACCACCCATGTCCAATCCATAGGGACTTCTCAATAGTTACCCATTGCACCCAATCTAGGATACAACCCTAACCCGTAAGGGTATGTACCCACTACCCAACCACCACCAACCACCTACCCTACCTAACCTATAGCATCTACATTCTAATATGTGACAAACTCTCAACCACCAAGCAATTACCAATATATTGCCCAACCTCAACCATAATATCAACGTTATAATACTTTTTGTGCACCACCTCAAACTAACCTACTAAAAATGCTCATGGACAAGATGACCAAACTTGAGTCATCCATTTTAGGAGCTCATAACATCTTATCCTATGACTAGATTTATAACAAACCTATTCATCCTTCTATTCTTATCAAACCTTACCCTCCTCAGTGGGAGCTTCCCAAATTTACCAAATTTCAAAGCAAGGAGGACCCCTAGTAATGCCTTAAGCTTTTAGGAATGCATGCTGCATGATTTCTTATGATGATTCCCTTCTCCTCCAAACCTTCCCCATGTCTTTATCTGATCCAACACTTGACTGGTATAGTGCCCTTACCAAGCATTCCATCTTTTATTTCACCTAACTAGAACAAGTCTTCTTGGATCACTTTTCCATTAACATGTCCAAAAAGGTCTCTATCATAGACCTCTATTATATCAGGTAATTTGATGATGAATTCATTGTCAATTTTTTTTACCATTAAAGAATCTTGATTAATCAAATTTCACTCTCCCTGCCTCAACCTGAACTTATAGAAATTTTCACTCAAGCTTGTGTTAAACATATATCTTCTACACTGTGTGTCCAGATCTTTAGAACCTTTGATAAGGCTTTTACCATGACAAGTAAGCTAGAAAACTAGGCCATATATGAGGTTAAATTGAAGTTACAAAACAAGAACTCTACCTTCAAGACCAATGAAACCTCTTCCTCTAAACTAGGCAACCAAGCCAATACCAAAACCAAGACCAAGGGAACTGCAAATGCCATCATCCTTAAAACTGCCCCTCCTCCCAATGTCAACCAAAAAAATTCACCCATTACCTCCAATCCAAATATAAGGAACCCTAACTAAAATAACCAAAAACAATTCACTTCATTTGGAAAATCTTACACCTCAATTTTGGAGAAGCTACTAAAAGATAAACTTATACAACTTCCACCTATCAAACATCCCAAACAATTTGATTCTCCTCGTCCACCACCTGCTTAGTATAATGAAAATGACCTCTATGCTTTTCATTGGGTAATTGGACATGACATCAACTAATGTAATACTTTCAATAATCTTGTTCAAAGTCTTATTGAAAAGGGGGAACTCATGTTAGATAATCCTAATGCCCCTCAAAATCAAGCTCTTGACATCTTCAGGAAACCTTTTCCCAACCATGCCCCTATCAAAACTAAGGACACATAGGCTGCATGCTCTCATAATGCCCATATGATCAGCATGGTTCACGATACACTTATCAGTGAGGACTTGATCAACCAATCTACACATTCCTCCCCCAACTCACTTATTGAGGTAATAGCATCACCTTACCCTCCTTTGGATAGCCAAACCAAAGAGGTTCCTTTCTCCCTAGCTACCCTCATAGAATTCTTAGAATCATCACATAATACCTCAACTAACACGTCTACATAAATCAACATTATTGATTCACCACCTCTGTCAACTACCAAACAAACTACCATACCTATGGACATCATCCCTAGAGGAGAAGTGGTTCCACTATCACCTCTAATAGAGGAGCTATCTATCCCAACCTTAACTTCCTTACCTCAAGAAATCAATCAACCTACCAACCATCCTCCCCAACCTACAAGTCTATCTGTTGCATCCACTACCCACAGATCAAGACCAGTACACAAACCTTTTTTGACATTAGTATATAAATTTGAATTTGCCTTAAAACTAGAAACATATAGAACCACTTTTTGGAAATAGTTAGGGCTTCCCTCCATTAAAAAAATTGAACCTTCTAACATTACTCTAACCAATCAATCCATCATCTCTCTACTGCCTCTTAAACCAATCCAAACCTCTAACAATCCCTCAACTATTAGTCAACCATAATAACCACCACCTTACCAACCAAACCTTTCAACACTCTTGGTGCATTCCCTACTCAAAGTTTGGTTCACCCATCCTTGAAAGTAGACTAAACTTCTCCCAAGCCTGTACCCAAATCTTGACCCACACTAGCCAAGAAGATGAAAACATTGAAAGGACAAATGACTAAGCCTCTAACTCCCTCTACCTTTCCCTCTATCTTAAGGCCTCACCCTTCCACTTTGATTAAAAAGAAAACCCCTTTCAACATATTTCACCCACTACAATTGATTACACCAACACATTTATTAGCTGACATGCCGATCCTTCCTAGATTACAACTAGTTAGACCATAAAACTCGGCCACCCCAACTACCAACATACCCAGACCAAAACCATCAACTAGAAACACCATGTTACCCAAGCCATCTCTCACCAAACTTATTACCACCGACACACCCATCTTACCAACCCAAAACATAATCCCTAAACTTTTATTACCTATAGAAAATCCTCTAAAACCATTCTTCAAAGATTAGTGTAGATCTCCTACCTCACATTACCTCCCATTAGACCTTTCAATCCTCCTTGTTTGAAACCAACCTGGTACAATGACCATCAAATCTACTACTATCATAAGATGCATGGGCATGACATAGAGAATTTTAAATCTCTCCAGGCCATTATCCACCAACTCTATGATGAGGATTATATTTTTGTAGATGACCTTTCACCAATTTATCCACCATTGAAACCAACAACCAACCACCAATATATTCCTAATCACCCACTCTCACCTCAGAGTGATGAAGAATCTACCTAACCCCCCATCACACCTTCCCCCTCTAGCCATACCATTAATGTGGTCACACAATCACAACAAAAGGATAAAGGGAAGGCCAAAGTGTCCATTCCATGGACTTACCCACCAACTCACCCTATACCAAACTAGACCCAAACGTCTACATCTATAGTTAAGTCCAAACTCACCATCTTAGGCACTTTAGAGGCTAACCCCTCTAAATCCATTAAGAGGGTCATCCTTAAATAATTACACTAGACCCCTACTAAAATGAGCCTTTATGATCTTATTTCCACTTCACCCCACCATTGTTAGACCATGATTGAGGCTATGCAGGGCATCAAAGTTAGACAAAGTCACCATCTTAGGCACTGCAGAGGCTAACCCCTCTAAATCCATTAAGAGGGTCATCCTTAAATAATTCCACTAGACCCATACTAAAATGAGCCTTTATGATCTTATTTGTACTTCACCCCACCATTGTTAGTCCATGATCGAGGCTATGCAGGGCATCAAAGTTAGACCAGGGGATTCCCAACCTATAGAGGCCTTTGTTGGTGCCCTCTAACTCTCCAACCTTGTTACCTTCAAGGACTCAAAAATACCCTATATCCACCCTAAAGACCCAAATCCCCCTCTCTTTATCACCACCCACATTATCTAGACCCACATCAAATGGGTTATGATCAATGGAGGAGCTAGTATCAACATCATCTCTTCCCATGCCTATGAGTAACTCAAGTTGTTAGACAATGTCATCTCTAAAAGTTTAGCCATCCTTAGATATTTTAATGACACTATGACCACTATCTTGGGAACCATCATCCTTCATATTTGGATAGGAACTCACATGCTCCTCAAACTCTTCTATGTGGTCGAAGGTGAATTCTAGTATAATTTTTTACTAGGGAGACCTTGGATCTGGGCCATGGAATGTGTGCCTTCTACCCTCCATAGTTGTGTCAAGTTTGAACACAAAGGACACATTGTTACCATACAAGATGATCTTAGCCCTTTTGCAGCATGCAATATGACCAATTAACCTAATGACATTCTTTTGCCTCCATCCAAAGCATTACAAATAACCACCATTAATCCCTCACCCATGAAAGCTGAAGCCATTAATTCCTCCTCTTCCACTGAGGCATCCATCAACTCATCTATCCCTATGGAATAGATACCCATCATTGATATTTTTTAACCTACCTTCCAATGCCTTACCCTTAGAGAATATCATCTCCTCACCCTTGATGCCCTCCTTACTCCTCAAGAATATGGAAAACTCAACCACTAACTGAGTAATGACCCCAACATTGAAGCCATTACCCCCTTGGGGCCTTTGAGCTGTCAAACCCACTTTATCTATGGGGAAATTGGCAAGTCACTTAATGTTATTGCCACTCCCTTTCCATCTCAACCATTCACCTTCACCTTCTCTTATTTGGACAACCCATACTTTGCCAAACTATACCTTCATATATGTGTTTTGAAGGGATTTAGTTTGGGACAATATGAGCATGAACCACACATGTCGACCTCGATTGAGACCCAAAAGCCTCACAATAATTATGGACTCAGCTTCATTCTACCCAATAAGAATAAAATCAAACAAACTACTCCTAACATTGTTGAAGAAGAAACCCTTTCCTCACCAACACCCCCTCCACCTATGGGTGAGGATGAGGACATCATCCCACCCAAGTTTTTTTTTTCATCAACATGATTACCCTTGGCCCCCTAACTTATCAAAAGGAAGGGGAATCCATATCCATACCTTTGACCCATCTTAAACTCATGGGGGAGGACTCTCCTACCATTAACACTATTCAGTGTCAATATGATGATGTTATTCTCACCTACATTGGTACACTAGATTCCTCTATCCATAAATCTTTACCTCTAAAAGCCTCAACCATGTTTAATGAATCTACCATGAACATTAACATAGGTACTCTGAATAACCCCCATATCATCAAACTTGGCCAAAATCTCATCTCTGGGGAACTAAAAGACTTCTCTACCTTCCTCCAAGATTGTAGATTGCATTTGCTTGGTCATATGCTGACACACCTAATATTGACCCAACTATTTCCGCCCACAACATTGTAACCAATTATGAAACCAAAATTTTCAAATATAAACTTTGTTGAATGTACCCTTATATTGGTTTCCTTGTCAAACAAAAGCATCAATACTTCCTTTCCATCAACTTTATTCAACCCATTGATTATCCCCAATGGGTTTTGAACATTGCGCCTATCACTAAAGCCAAAGGGGGAATACATATCTATGTGTAATTTTGTGACCTCAACCTCACCTACCCAAAGGATGACTTTCCTCTACCTAGCATTAGCCAACTCATTAATATTACAATAGGCCATGAGATGATATCTCTCATGGATGGATTCTCAGGTTATAATCAAATTTTATTTGCCCCTTAAGATCAACGCAAAACTACTGTTATTACCCCATGGGGGAATTTATATTATAGAGTCATGACCTTCAGTCTTAAGAATGTTGGTGCAACCTACCAACATGCCATAACCTATATTTTTTATGACCTCATCCATACAATCATCGAATACTATGTGGATGACCTTATCAAGAAGTCCAAGCTTTGTAAAGACCATTTAGCCATTCTCAAGATTATTTTTGAGTGACTTATCCACTATCACATCTGCTTAAATCCAAAGAAATGTATTTTTGGGGTCTTATCAGGAAAAATTATTGGCTTCATAATTTCCCTATGAGGAATTGAAATTGTTTCATCCAAAATCAAAGCCATATTTAAGATGCTACCTCTAAAAAACCTTAAACAACTCTGCAACTTACAAGGGAAACTTCAATCCATTCATCACTTCATCTCCCAAGTCTTCAATCGGTGCCAACTCTTCCACCACCTCTTGAAAAAGGACATCTCTTTCAAGTGGAATGTCAATTATCAAAAGGCCTTTGATGCACCCAAAGAGAACCTACCATCTCCACCTATCCTTACACCTTCTAAAGATGACCAACCTTTCTACCTCTATTTCTCTACCATAGACCACTCCCTATGGGTGATGCTTGCCCATCAAGATGAACAACACAAGGAGCAAGCTATCTATTACATTAACTACACACTTATTGAATACGAGACTCAATACACTTATACTAAGAAATTATGTTTTTCCCTAGTCTTCATGGCCACCAAAATTTTCCACTACCTTCTTAACCACAATTTTTTTGTCATAACCAATACCGACCCCCTCAAATATATGCATTCTAAACCATACCAAAACTAACGTATGGCTAAGTGGATCATGATTTTAGATGAGTTTAACATTGGGTTCCTTGAACAAAAATCAATCAAGGGGAAAGTAATTGCTGACTAATTGGCTAAGGTACCCCTAACAAACAACCAACCTCCCCCTCTTGAATTTCCAATGAGTCAATCACAAATTTATCTCAAGTGGACTTTACCAATCATATAACCATGTTTTTTGATGGTTCCAAATGTTAACATGGTGGGGGAGCTGATATCATCCTTTTCCCCTTTATTTATTAATGACTTCCTTTATCATTTAAACTTGACTTCAAATTCACCAACAATGTGGCCGAGTATGAAGCCCTAGTAATAAGTCTCCAAATTTCCTTAGCGTTAGGAGTCAGAGTAATCAATATCTGTGGTGACTCCCAATTAGTAGTCAACCAACTTAATGGAATTTACCAATGTATTAATGAAATTATGCAACTATATAGACAACTCGTTATAGAACTCTTAGCATCATTCAAACACTACCATATTCAAACCACCCCATAATCTACCAACAAGTTTGTCGATACCATGGTTTCTCTTTCCTGTCAGATCCTGTCAGCAACCTTGAACTCCAAACTATCAATCATTGTCCATCACCTCACCAAACCTTACTACACCAAATTGGACACTCTAACCATCTTTAGTGTGGAGGAGATTATGCCTGACCTTTGTTATCAACAAACATTTGACTACCTTCACCTTGGCATAGTTCCCTCTAGCCTCTTTAGGAATGCTCATCAAGCATTTATTTAGAGCACCTCCTATTACACCATTATGAAAGGAATTATTTACAAACATGGTTTTGATGGCCTCCTATTTTATTGCCTTCATGGTCCAAAATCCTCTCACACTATCAAAGAGACACATGAGGGTATCTATAGGGGTCACTTTAGTGGACTCACTGTGGCTAAGCGCATCCTTTACCTATGTTATTACTAGCCCACCCTTAACCAAGATTATTATGATTATGTGAAAAAGTATGTCAAGTGTCAACATGTTAATTTAAATCACACACTTAGAAATAGTCTTCACATTTCTTTAGACTTTTTTCCCTTTTCACAATAGGGTCTAGACCGTATTAGTGAAATCAACCACAACTCTTCAAAATGGGATCATTCTATCATTACTATGATTGAATATTTTACTAAATGGGTGGAGGCTATTCCTCTTGCCTTGAAGAAGGCTAAAAATATTATCAAATTTATCACCCATCATATCATCTACCATTTTGGTGTTCCCCATAAGATCATCACTGAAAATGGCAAATATTTTAAAAATAAATAAGTTTAGGGCCTTTATGACGTATTTGGTATTAATCTTAGCTTTTTGTCACCTTATCACCTACAAGAAAATTGACAAGATGAAGCCTCTAACAAAACCCTTAATAAAATGCTTACCAAAATGGTTAATGCCTCAGGTCAGGATTGGCACTTGCACATCCCTTTCACCTTATGTGCATATTGCACTAGCATCCAAACTCGTATAAGTGCTATGACTTTTTCTCTCATGTTTGGAGCCAAGGCTATATTTCCTTTTGAAGTCCAAATACCTTCTCTTCATATATATTTTCATGATATTATTTCAAAAATTGATTATCATCAAGAATGTTTAGCTCAGCTAGAGCTACTTGATGAGCATCATTTGGCCACTCTTTTCCATCTTCATGTCTATCAAGAATGAGTCAAATGAGCCTATAAAAAACACCTAAAAGTATAAGAATTTAATATTAGAGATCTTATTTTCAAGGAAAATCAACATGTAACTAATATGGAGAAAATAAAAAGGGGTAATTTACTTTCAATTAGATTAGACCTTACATCATTACCCATAATTATGGATTAAGAGCTTATCATTTTTGCTCTCTCAAAGGCAAACTAGAACCTGAGCCTCTCAATGCTTCACATCTATATCCCTTTTATTATTAGATAGGGATCACAATCATCATTTGTCTCACTTAAGCTCATTCCTTGCAAACCACATTCATTTCCCTCTTTTTAGGGGTAACCAACTAAAATTAAATCATGTGATTATCCATCACAATTAAAACCTACTATTGAACTATGTATATCACAACTCTATCCATGGCATGATTTTCATAAGACTTCCCATCTCTTTGAGATCGGTTCCTATGATTGTTGTCACCTATAGCTCTCTTTCACTTATTGAACCCCCATGTCATCTTAGGTTTTCCTTCATAAAGGTAATCCATTGAGCATGCATGGGAAAATTTATGTCAAACAAAATCAAGTCAAGATAAAAGCAATATCAAATAGGAAAAATAAATCATGGGTCATTCTTAGCATTCACAGATTGCTCCCTTGAAGGATATCTATTAAACAATCAACTAAAATTACCAAACATAAGGTGGATTTCTCCCTTGAATTTATAATTATTAAAATCATTTATACTAGGCACATAAACTTAGACCACTCCCTTGAAGGATGGCTGAGTAGACCATTAAGCAAAACTAGTAATTTCTTGGAATCTTCCCACATCGATCAACTTCCCTGACCCTCAAGTAAAATCAAAATTTAAAAAAAAAGTAAGAGCAAAATAATTTTGAAATATGTAATCAATTTTCATAAAAATAGTAATCTTAAAAAGCTACAATCAGATCTCCTTAGTAGACTGCTCTCATCGATCAGTCTATGCTTCATAGACATAGACTTTTTTATACTACCTCTTTGGACACCTATAGAAAAGGTAGACTAGTCTCGCTAATGGTTCCACTTTCACCCGTTATCCCTCCATATATCATATGGATGAGACTATGATCTTACTTGACACAATGTTATCAGGATCCCTATTTATCCACTTAAGCATGCTAATGTGAAGCATCTGAAAGGATTATTTTCACTAATTCAATCTAGCTTTGGGTTTCATGTTAGTCTTTACCAATAAAAAGGCATCATGTTCTTTTTTTTATCTTTTATTAGTTTTTGTAAGCCTATCACTATGAACATGAACAATAAACATCACATCAAAAGCATGGAAATCATGAGCTATACCAACAAACAATGACATATATCTATCAATGAGACAAACATATATAACATATCATAGAAAACCATGAACATCAATCACTTCATAAACCATAAGCATGTCATTACATAATAAAAATCATAAACCAAATAGCCGAGCCAAATATTAGGGAATATACCATTTCCCATTTCACCCATATAACCATAAATAAAGCCATAACATGTATCCATCCATAACATATCCTATCATAACCTTAAGCATAATCAAAACATCCCATGCCTAAGCTACTGAGTACAACATCATAGACATGAACCAAAGCCATAAGCCATAATCACAAACCATAAGCAACTATCATATATAACATCATAAGCATCCATCATATACATCGAATCATCAAAAAATAATACATGTCATAATGTGTCATCTCTCTCTCAAAACATATACATCTCATTATATTGACACATAGGATAGTATTAAAATAATACATCAAATTAACATATCTCAACATAATCATGGGCCTGCATCACTACCACTAGCCCCATCTATGCTAACACCTATACCTAGTGGTGATCCCCTTAGGACACTTGTCTGTCCCACTATAGAAGCCCATTGACCTAGAGTAGTTATCAATGGCCCATTGACTAAGCTCGTAGTGTACTCTACATACCTCATAGCTTAGGGTAGATAGTCTAATACCATTGCCTCAATATCTGAGCTCTATAATAATAGTTAGATAATATACTCAGGGTACTATGTTTAGTGGCCCTCCTCCTACTACTACACTTGCCCCAATCCTCTACCTAAGAAGATCTCTCTCACCTATAATAGTAGTAAGTTGACCCTATAATGCCTAAATTTGACCTTGTAATGTGGCCACCAATCCATATAGAGCTTATACCTAAACTTGAGATGTGGTCAATGCTGCCCCTACTTGTGCACCCTAGCTAGCTAGATATACAACCATTAGTGGCACCTATCTATCATCCCCACTTGCATCCACAACTACATAGATGGGCTGGTACCAAGATATATATCTATTTGTATACCATGCATCATCTATGAGAGCCCTAATAGAAATGTCTTCAAACCCACCATATAGAACTATATGAACAGGTTGGGGCATTGGTAACTAAACCTCTAAGTCATACCTCCTATACCCTAGATGTGGACATAGTATACCCTATAGCAAGCCAAACTAGCATCACACTTGGTCAAAGGGAATTGCCTCAACCTCACCCTCTTGATGGCCAAAAATCCATCTATAGCTTTGTATAGCAAGGGTCTCCCTCCTATAGCCTAGCTAGATAAGAAACTATAGGTAAAGTCTCCATGTGATTTCCATAGCTACCAATCCACATATGGTAGCCTTGAATCACTTAATGTCATGTGCTCCACCTCTGGCCCCTAATGTAGCACAATCATCCCTCTACCTCATAAATCCCATAGGGAACTCTAGTTATGTGTACCCCACCCATGAAAATCCCATAGGCCTCAATACCTAAATGTGATTATAGGCCCAATAGTGAAAAAACATGCCCATGCTAACCCCATACCTCCTATGGTTATTAAATCCCCACAGCTCTCTATAAATCTGAACAAGAAACACTAGAACCCACCCAAATATGGTCCTCCTAAGTAATATCTCAACCAAAACCCCTAATAGTATATAAAGGAATTTCTCTCTACTAAAGTCTGAGAGCCCAAATTAAGTAACCATGATCATCAAAATCATCATAAGTCTCCTCTCTTTGGGATCCCTCTTGTATAATGTTGTCTATCTAAACCATCCAAAGTGCCAGTAGACCTAGTCACTATAATATCCATATAGATACTCAACATACTCATCCCACTCCTCTTTAATCTAGTAGATCACATTACCACATAGTGGGAGCTAAGTGATCCTATGGACATCCTTTGGGAGAATAGTCATCTCCCCAATCGGTAGTAAGAAAGTGTTAGTAGTAGGATCCCATCTCTCAATGAGTGATACTATCATAGATGCATCAATAGGCACATGATGCCTCATCCATCCTAGCCCTACCACCTCCATATGGGCCCAATAATCAATAGTCATCCATTCAACTAGCATAGGGAAGATCTATGGCACATGGTTGCACATCTATATCTACTCTTGAGCCTGCACCAAATCAAAATGCTTAGCTTAGACCCCACCTAGTCTTGTTTACCCTATAATTTAAAAATACACCCCTAACCCTAACCTAGTTTACCTAACACATAAACATAACCAATTTACCCCTTAAACCTATCCTATTATGCCCAATTTTAGGCCTACCTATTACACTCTAGCCTTAAACAATTCCAAAATCCTTAACACCCATCAAACAACCCTACCTCATCTTAGCTAACCATTGATAGTCAAGCTGATCACTGATGATTTTGGACCCCTAATCCATAGGGTGTCAACCATCGATGGTCAAAACTAATTTTTGATGGTCACTTATGGGCATTCTATGGCCAGAACACCCAAAACCTACCAAGGCCTAAATAATGACCCAAATTACAAAACACCTATCTTAAACACTCTACCTAGCTAGCCTATTACCCAATCACTCACCCACCTTATAAATTTGACATTTTATCCACCCCATTTGACCAAAACCCCCAAAACCCTACCTAGGGCATGCAATCCCAAATAGCTATTTTTGTAGACTCTACCCCTTAGCAAAGTCAAATAAGTAGCCAAATCACACCTAGCTATCAATTTAGTATACCCCCTACCTTATTTTGTGACCTCCTTTATGGTTTAAACCCTCAAGTAGGTGCCTAACCATGTCTTCATGCTCCCTACATCCTAGACCCATGGAATCACTCATATGGATTTGGCCAATAAACAATACCCACCTCAATACACACCTTCCTCACCAAGCACCAAAATTGCCTAGAGCTTAGTCAAATAATGCACAATAGTGATAATGACAAATTTAAATTTGTTTTTAATTTTAACCCTATGAATTTTTAGGGTTCCCCCTAATCCTCGATGGTTAGGGTGACTATCTATGGTCACCTTCTATGGATGCTAACCATCGATGGTCAAGTTAACCTCATAACCCACCTTTTCACATTTTACCTATAATCCACCCCTTTCAAACACTTTACATCAAGCTCTTTCTTACGTTGGAGATGTCATTCTCCCACCAACCTAACCACCTCATCACCTTATCATGGGTTTCTTTTGGCCCATTTGGCACACAATTTTGTGACACTATTACCTAGTCCTTTGACCAAAGTGATAGCATTACCATGTTGACCCTTTTATATTTTTGTGCCACCTCATGCATATCAACCCACTTGTGTCTCAACAAGAGCACTTCCTACCTTGAATACCCACAACACTTGACCCATTTGTGTTTTTCCTGGGAGCACTTCCTACCTTGGATACCCATCGGATACATAATAATCACTTAAGATACTTGTATTTACGAGTGTTCCCAGCTACCATGCCTCTATGTAGTTATGCAATTCACTTGTCACTTTTCCTTCTTAGCACTAATCCTTATTTTTACAAATGTTGGAAACCTCATTTTTGCATGATCTTGGCTATCACACTTTTTGTTGAATTTTATAAGCACGTATGTGTTTTAAATGACCAACATCATGTCACCACCTAATGACTCACCATCTACCACTTGTCAAACTCATACCCACTTCAACTTCACCTCACCAAATCCTAGTTTGAGGGGGAATACCTACTACCACTCTTGGGGTAACCAAACCCATAACCCATACTTTGTTTTTATTTTTTAGCTCATTCATGCAAGCCACACAACAAAAAAGGGAAAAATGTAGACATCAAAAATCCACACAGTTACAATTTTGGATGTTGAAATAGCCTTGGAATTACCCCTAGCCCCCCTTAGGACCAACCTACACCTATCAGGCCTAAACTAACCAATTTTCACTCAAGTGCACCTAACTGAGTAGCCCTAACCTTTAGGACCCTATTCCTGGGGACCCTGACCATTGATGGTCAGCCTTGGAAACCCCTGACCATCGATGGTTAGGAGCCACATTTTTAACCAAGAGCATGCAAGCTCTACCAACCCTTTTATAAATATAACTTGTCTAATTTATGTTGCAAGATTTTTCATGCACAAATTATATTTAGATGACCTTGTTACACCTTCACTTCCACTTCTTGCTTATGCCTATAAGAGAAAGAGGCCTCAGAGGTTAAATCCATTTTAAATAATTATCAAGAGCTTAAACATTCAAGAGTTTTCTTTTGTAGGTCAATCATGTCAATTAACATCATCCACATTATCAACCATCTTATTAAGAACTAACTTGCCATCATCTCTCAACCAATCTTTTAGGTACCATTACTCTACTAGAATCAATCTAGATTCCACCAATAGGATAATTACACAACCACCTAACCAATCAAATTTTAGTAATTTAAGTACTTGTTTGTAAATATACATATGATTTTATTCCATTTTATAATCAACCTATCCCTACCCAACTCCCAAAATTCTTATATTGAATCCTATCACCTTTTGGTGATCAAGCCTAGAATCTATAGTCAACCACTGATGGTTAGACCCCAATCACTGATGGTCAGGCTAACTACTGATGATTACCTCAACCACCAATGGTCACTTATGGAAAAAAAACCAACAAGCTAACTTGGCCCACCTACACCCAATCAAATCCACTTTTTTTTATGTTTTTGACCACTCATAGGCCCCCTTCTAATTTTTTGAAGCATACCTTCACCCATTAACACTAGTACTAATTAGTATATCACTAATTATATCATTTCTAGTCTACTTTTTAACAAGCTTTCTTATATTCAATTTCAATACCTTTTGATTATTGATGAAAGTACCTTCTTTCCAGTTTATCAACTTGATTGTTTAAAATGTGTGTGTTGACCATTTTGGTCCAGCAGGCCAAAATCGGTCTCCTTCTTCCCCTATTGTTCTGAGCTAGTTCAATTTTGGTTGCACAAGTCTTTTGGAAAAAGATGAACCAATTCAAAGAATGTAAGGGGTTCTACAAAGCTTCTTCAGACATTTTATCTGAAGAAATTCACAAGGAAAGAGAGCTAAAATGATTCAAAACACTTTCCTTAAGGTTGGAAAAAGTGGTTCAACATTGGGGTTCAATGACATGATATTTCCAAGAGTTTTGAAATTTGAACTTTAAACCATTGAACCATTCAATCAGAGGGTTCAATCATTTGGTTCAACATTTGGTTCACTCTTTTGGTTCAATGTTTGGTTCACTCAGTTGGTTCAACATTTGGTTCAAAGGGATGGTTCAAAGAAATGGTTCAATCGGAAAGTTCAAAGGAGTCTTCTAAAATCCCAAAGGATGAGTGCCCTTTCAGAGGGCAGTCAGGCACAAACTAGACCATTCTAGCAGGCTGTAGAGGGCACTTAGGCAATAAAAGGACCTTTGTAACTTTTCTAAAAAGCAAGTTTGGAGATCAAAGTGCCCTTGCAGAGGGTAGGTAATGAGAAAAATGAACCATTGCAAAAGTTTGAAGGGTAGATTTGAGCTTAAAGTGCCCTTGCGGAGGGTAGGAAAACACTTAAAGGAAAAGAGGACCAAGGCAAAGTATTCCTTCGAACTTTTTGTTTGAAGGAAATTTTTGCAAGGCAAAGATAGAAGAAAAAGTAAAGGGAGAATTTCTTCAGACAAAATGTCTGAAGGAATTCCTTTAGACATTTTGTCTAAAGAAATACCTCAAAAGAAAAACCCATGGCAATAAAAAAACCAAGGCAAAATCTTCAGACAAAAGTTCGAATGAATTCCTTTGGACTTTTTGTTTGAATAAATTCACCTGACAGAAAGTTGAAGATAGAAAGTTCGAAGGGAGAAACCTGAAGGAATTCACCCGAGGAAAATCCTGACATAAAAACGATAAATGGGAAAGAATTCCTTTCAGGCTTTTGTCTTTGGAACCTCCTGAAGGGAAGGTGTCTCTTCGGCCCTTGAGAAAGGTCTTTCTTTTGGTAGCTGAGAGTCCCCCACAAGGTCACCTACCCTTAGGGGTCCTTCAGCAACCTTGCTCTTTAAATCCTTTAGACAAAATGCCTGAAGGAATTCCTTCGAACATTTTGTTCAAAGGATTTAAAGAGCAAGGCTATCGAAGGACCCTGAAGGGAAAGTGCCCTTACGGGGGACTCTCAGATACCAAAAGAAAGACCTTTCTAAAGGACCAAAGAGACACCTTCCCTTCAAGAGGTTCCAAAGACAAAAGTCTGAAGGAAAGGAAGCAAAAAGGCTGAAGTAAAGGAAAAAGCTGAAGGAATTGACCAATGGGTGATGGGCCCATGGATGTCAAAGTTGGGTACCATGAATTAGTCTTTTGATTTTAAGGGGTGATGGGTCCACAAACGTCAATTTTACAGTAATGAAATAGCCGTTTATCTTTAAATACTTGAGCACCAACAAGAAGGGATCCCAAAGAGAAGAGAGGAAAATACAAAACTAGGAAATGATGATGCTAAGAAAAGACAAAAGTTAAGAATGAACTCAGTGACCTGCTGATGAAAGAGGCCAAAGAGCCAAAGAAGTAGCAAAAGATAGCCCTTGAGGGCTGAAGGAGATAGAAAAGACAAAGCTAGGAAGAGACAAAAGAGCCAAGTGCAAAAATGGACAAAATAGTCCAAGTGGCAAAAGAAGGTGTTGACTCAAGGAGTTACTTCAGTAGTTGACACAGTGCCTACCACGTGGTCATCAAGGGGTGCAAATAGTGAATGACGTGACCGATTTTTCTCCACTTTGCATTGATGAGTAGGCAAACTACATAAATACATTTAAGGAGTGGTCTTGTTTGTAGATAAATGACGTGGCCTATGTTTTTTAAATGCTTGAAGTCAAAATCAGAGTCGACACAACATTATCTTTCAATGGCTTCCTATTCCCAATGCTCTCAGCACATGTGGGCCACTTGTCAAAGGCACCAAAGTCTTTTCCAAAAAAGGTGTTTTTATTTTTTTCTTCTCTATATATATTGTAACTTCTCATTGGAAAAAGATATCTCTCATATTGTAAGGTGAAGCCCTACCAATTTTCACTTGGAATCAATAGAATATGCATTTTTTACCTCTGTTCTGGTTGGATATATCTCTGAGTGTGTCTGAGTGTTAAAATTATGTTCAGTCATTTATTTCTCAATGCTTTCATAGGCTTGATACCAACATGCCTGGTATATACAAAGTGCCATTCCTACAAGTGACAAGAAGAGCTGTATTTGGAGCATAGAGGTAGAATAAGGTTACTAGATAGTGTGATTTTCCTACAATGCTTATGGTAAGTTCTTTTTTCTATGTGTTTCCATTAAAGCCTCCCTATCAAGCTCCCTACAATCTAGTCCTTTTACCAGTTAAAGTGTATGTATGTGTTCTTATGGTTCAGAGTGTGATTATGAGTAGATCAAACTTGTTTGGTGCATCACCCTCTTAGGTTATGTTCTATTTTCAGTAATCCTTCTCTCTTTTCACCCCCCACCATTATATATATGTATTAGTAACTTACTAGAATAACTTAGATGCATCAAAGGGAGCTAGCCCTTATTTATAGAATCCTCCCCCTAGTTTTGCCAGACCCACAAGCAAGAGGGGAGTTTCCATTTTGCCCACGTGGAAGAGAGAAGCTCAATCTTCTCTCAAGGGTGCAATCCACTATGTCAATAGTTTTTGGCACACCCAGTAGGACCACTTTTTTAACACCCAAAAAAGTTCCAAGATTGGTGCTAGTCCTATTACAATAGAATGAACCATCAATATAACATCTGACCTTTAATCAGGCAATTGTAGGACAAGTTTTATCTAAAAAGTTAAAGAATTTTTGTGTGTTCCTCAACCAACCAGCGTTTGGAGGATTTTTCATACAACACCAATGGCGAATCCAAGTTGAATCAACTGGTTAAGTAGTCCTAGTGCCATCAAGAAATCATATTTTGGTATATATAAACGTTTTACTCAAAACCATGGATCTTGTATTCCTTCATATAACTTTGATCAAGCTCAAGGTGTTCATGGAATCACCTCAAGCAGCTCTCCTAGTTTCCCTTCAACAATAAGGGAAGTAGCACTGGAGTTTGAGAAGCAAGTGATTGGAAATAGACAGATTGAATGAGTAGTATAGATATCAACAAGAGCTTATGTACAAAGAGGAGTGTTTATTCAGGCAAGCTCAGGCCTTGCAATCCATGAAGGAGGAGGTAGAAAAATGGAAGAGTCCATTCATTTAAGAAAATCAACCTTGTGTGCCCTCTCCTATTCTAAAGAAAGCTCCCTCTTATGCACCAAATCCTTTCTACCAGATAGCACTTGCTCACTCTAGCTCATCTAATGCATTAATCACTCATGCTCTTAACCACTTATACCTAGCTTTCAAAAATCAAAGGGCATTAGAGCAACCTCTCATGGAAATGAACCTTCTCAATTCCTTAGAATGTGAATCCTCCTTTGAAGGGAATACCATGAACCAACATATCTCTCTTAAATTAGCTCTTCTTATGCATGATCAGACCCTTCCTAGTCTTCCTCAACCTCCTCAAGTCTTTCAACAAGATGTCAAGACTCCAAGTTGGAAGAGGGAATATCATGAACTGGCTCAAGACCTTGAAGAAGATAAAGTTGCTACCTATTCATAAGGAGAAAATTCCAATCCCAAGGTCATGAGTTGGAAGCAAATAATGGAATCATGGGGCAGGAAGGAGGAGAAAGGTTTTGCTCAAAACCTTGAAGAGGTTGAAGCTACTCCTACTCATCATGATGATGCTTATGACCTCCAAGAAAGGCTCTTCTAAGAAGATATAGATAGGTGAATTATAGAGTTGGAGTCTAGAATGAGGTTCCTCATCTAATGTGTGATGGATGGTTTAGACCAAACCATAGATTTCATGCCTGAACACACCCCATCTACACACCTCCAAGAGAGATATCAAGCTGCATCTAATATAGATGAAGTACCATCCAAATGGAAGAATGAGAATCATTTGATTTTAGCTCAAGGATTGCCTCTGGTTCCACCTAAGTTTAACCTTCAACTTTCCAATTCATCCCTTCTCAAGGAGGAACCTGTTTTGAAAGAGGCAAGTGAAGAAGAGAGGATCCAACTTGTAGCTACCCAAGGGGTTACCATGAGTGACAATGAAGATGAAATCATCATGGCTTCTCTTTTTGAAGACACCATCAATAACATAGAAGACACAGGTCATCCATACATGCGGATGTTCTAGAAATATGAAGAGGAAAGTAAGCATGGTGAGCTCTCTCCTCCCTTTTTTAATGAACTTCCTTGTTGTTTTGATGAGGAGGATGACCATGCCATGGAACCTAAGTTAGAGGAGGATTAGGATGATGTCTTTGAACAACTAGAGACTCTGGTCTTTGAGTAGGAAAAGGAGAGACCTATCTATCTTGAGGAAATCTTTGAAGAAGAGAGCCTAGACCAAGAAGGTGATGTTCTGTGGGATGAGCAATCAGTTTGCAATTCCATTTTAGACATCACAATAGTCACCCTTCTTTAAGAAAGCCATGAGGGAGCAAAAGATGAGTTTGATAGGGTCTTCAATGAAGTAGAAGGGAACAAGTCAAACCATAATGCATGTCAAGGGGACTATGGATATCAAAGGGCTTATGGTGACAAGCTAGTAGCCACATATTTCTTGGTAAAACACACCAACATGAAGGACCAACATTAGACAAGCTTCTAAGAGCAAAATGAATACATATATATTGGAAGCATGTTTAACCCTGATCCACTCAGATGCAAGCCAATCAAGGTGGTAGGCAAGAGGAGTAGGTCACCAAATCTCCATTCCTTTTAGCCACTTTTTTAGCACCATAAGTTTCCTTGCCGTGAAGGAGAATTAAGAAGTTTTCCCTTTGATCTAGGAGGGAGACAAATATACCTGGTTAGCTATACATAGTAGTTTGCTTTCAATTTTCTTTTCCTGTTTTCCCTAAGTGTTATTTGCACAAGTAGTTTTTTTAGCCTTGTGTGTGTTTTCCTTTGTGTTTGGGGTAAAAGCTTCGTGATTGATTCTTAGATCTATCAGGGCTGTTGCTAACTTTTTCAAGTTGCATTTTGACTCTATGCCCAATGGACTTTAAGGCAATTGGCTTCTAAGCATATCAGGCATGCTTCCCCTAGGAATCAACAAATTGTTGACCATTTTGGTCTAGCAGGCCAAAATCGGTCTCCTTCTTCCCCTGTTGTTCTGAGCAAGTTCAATTTTGGTTTCACAAGTATTTCGATAGAAGATGAACCAATTCAAAGAATGAAAGGGCTTCTAAAAAGCTTCTTTGAACATTTTATCCAAAGAAATTCACAAAGAAAGAGAGCTAAAATGATTCAAAACACTTTCCTTAAGGTTGGAAAAAGTGGTTCAACATTGGGGTTCAACAACATGATCTTTCCAAAAGTTTTGAAATTTGAACTTTGAACCATTGAATCGTTTAATCAGAGGGTTCAATCATTTGGTTCAACATTTGGTTCAATATATTGGTTCACTCTTTTGGTTCAATGTTTGGTTCACATAATTGGTTCAAAGGGATGGTTCAAAGAAATGGTTCAATCAAAAAGTTCAAAGGAGTCTTTCAAAAGCCCAAAGGACGAGTGCCCTTTTGGAGGGCAGTCAAGCACAAATTGGACCATTCTAGTAGGCTATGGAGGGCACTTAGGCAACAAAAGGACATTTGTAACTTTTCTAAAAAATAAGTTTGGAGACCAAAGTGCCCTTATGAAGGGTAGGTGATGATCAAAATGAACCATTGAAAAAGTCTAAAGGGTAGCTTTGAGCTTAAAGTGCCCTTGTAGAGGGTAGGAAAACACTTAAAGGAAAAGAGGACCAAGGCAAAGTATTCCTTTAGACTTTCTATTCAAAAGGAAATTTCTGTAAGGCAAAGATAAAAGAAAAAGCAAAGGGAGAATTTCTTCAGACAAAATGTTTGAAGGAATTCCTTTAGACATTTTATCTAAAGAAATCCCTTGGAAGAAAAACCTGTGGCAATAAAAAAACCAAGGCAAAATCTTCAAACAAAAGTCCAAAAGAATTCCTTCAGACTTTTTGTCTTAATAAATTCGCCCAATAGAAAGTTGAATATAGAAATTTTGAAGGAAGAAACCTAAAGGAATTCACCCAGGGAAAATCCCAACGGAAAAAAGATAAGCAGGAAAGAATTCCTTCAGACAAAATGCCAAAAGGAATTCCTTCAGACATTTTGTCTAAAGGATTTAAAGAGAAAGGCCGCTGAAGGACCCCAAAGGGCAGGTGCCCTTGCGAGGGACTCTCAACTGCCAAAAGAAAGACCTTTCTCAAGGGTCAAAGGGACACCTTCCCTTCAGGAGGTTCCAAAGACAAAAGCCCAAAGGAAAGGAAGCAAAAAGGCCAAAGCAAAGGAAAAAGTTGAAGGACTTGGCCAAGGGGTGATGGGCCCATGAACATCAATTTTATGGAAATGAAATAGCTATTGATATTTAAATACTTGAGCGCCAACCAGAAGGGAACCCAAAGAGCTAAGAGAGGAAAAGAAAAAACTAGGAAAAGACGATGCTGGGAAAAGACAAAACTTAAGAATGAACTTAGTGAAATACATATGAAAGAGCCCAAAGAGCTAAAGAAGTAGTAGAAAATAGCCCTCGAGGGCTGAAGGAGATAGAAAAGACAAAGCCAGGAAGAGACAAAAGAGCCAAGTGCAGAAACAGATAAAATAGTCCAAGTGGAAAAGGAATGTGTCAACTCAAGGAGTTACTCCAGCAGTTGACACAATGCCTGCCAAGTGGTCATCAAGGGGCATGAACAGTGAATGATGTGACCCATTTTTCTCCACTTTGCATTGATGAGTAGAAAAACTGCATAAATACCTTTAAGGAATGGTCTTATTTGTAGATAAATGGCATGGCCTATATTTTTTAAATGCCTAAATTCAAAATCAAAGCTGACACAACGTTATCTTTTAGCAGCTTCCTCTTCCCAACGCTCTCAGCACATGTGGGCCACTTGTCAAAGGGCACCAAAGTCTTTTCCAAAAAGGGTGCTTTTGTTTTCTTCTTCTCTCTATATATTGTAACTTCTCATTGGAGAAAGATATCTCTCATATTGTAAGGTGAAGTCTTGCCAATTTTCACCTGGAATCAATAGAATACACATTTTTTACCTCTATTCTAGTTGGATATATATCTGAGTGTGTCTGAGTGTTAAAATTGTGTTCAGTCATTTCTTTCTCAAAGCTTTCATAGGCTTGATACCAACACCCCTGGTAAATACAAAGCGCCATTCCTGCAAGTGACAAGAAGAGCTGTATCTGGAGTGCAGATGTAGAGAAAGGTTACTAGACAGTGTGCCTTTCCTATAGTGCCTATGGTAAGTTATTTTTGTGTGTGTTTCCATTAAAGCCTCCCTATCAAGCTCCCTACAGTCTAGTCCTTTTACCAGTTAAAGTGTATGTATGTGTTCTTATGGTTCAGAGTGTGATTATTAGTAGATCAAACTTGTTTGGTGCGTCACCCTCTTAGGTTAGGTTCTATTTTTTAGTAATCTTTATCTCTTTTCACCCCCCATTATATATATGTATTAGCAACTTACTATAATAACTTAGATGTATCAAAGGGAGCTAGCCCTTATCTAGAGACTCTCCCCCTAGTTTTGCCAGACCCACAGGCAAGAGGGGAGTTTCCATTTTGCTGCATGGAAGAGAGAAGCTCAGTCTTCTCTCAAGGGTGCAATCCACTGCATCAACAATGTGGATTGATAGCCCCTAAGGAAACTCTCACTTTTGAGATCTAGCTATCACTAGGCAATCCACCCAACTATCTATCTAAAAAACAAGTTTTCTTTAGTTATTTCTTATATGCAGGTCTTCCTCCCAAGCCAAAGAGGATCTCTTCACTGTCTTCTAATTCAATGCACATATAAACAAATAAGTTTTTGAACTATACCCATATTGCATTTATTTTCTCTCTTTCCTAAAACTTAAGTGAAAATTTACATGAAACAATTGGTGAAAACCCTAGTGCATGAGATTCATATAGACGTAACATCATTTTATGATTTTACAGTGGTTTTGAGTTATGAATAAAAATAAGTATTATTTTAGTTGATCGATATGGCATAGATGTTGAAAATGTTTTAACACTTTTATGCAAAATGAACATATTATTGATTTTTATGGGTGATTTGGTGCATTCAGGTATTTTGAGTTTGTATACATTTGACATAATTTAACAATGACCTTCTAGTTTTGTGATGATATTTTTAGCCATTTCCCTACATGAGAATTTGATAGAAATCAAATTATTTTTAGTTGGTTAACTTGGCATAAAGTAATGATTTTGAGTTTTGAGTTGATATTTTGATGTGTTTTGGTCTTCTAGGTTGTTTTAATATAATAAAATGTGGAAAATTTGTTAAGGTATATCATTTGTTCTCTTGATTAAACCTTTTCATGAATATTTTTGTGCAATTATCTAATGAACATATATATGAGATGCATTCTTGATTACCTATAGCATTAATGGAATACATAGAATATCAGATTGATAAGGGAGCCCTTTTCACTAATTTTGTTTCTAGCAGTGACTAAGTTATGTGATTTTTTTTACTTAGTTTTTCATATTTGATGAGAAATTGGTTATAGTGTTGTTCATAGATACCTTTCAATTTTTCAATTTCTTTAGATAGATACAATTTTAATAGTGAAATAAGTATATTCATACAATATTAGATAGTATTTATGCTTTAAATTTGATCATATGATGTTTTTGGATAAATACTAAATTTATAAATTATAGCATTAAGATGTTTAAATCATTTGACATTGACATTTATTTATTATTTATTATATGTATACTTAGATAATTATCTAAGTGATGTTTAAACAAGTCAAAGGGCCCCCACCCATTAGTGAATGTAAGTTGGTCTATATCATTTAATTTAATCTCATGGACTTATTTTTAGGTTAAAAATATAAAGTTATAAATTTTATAACTTATAAAGTAAATTAATTGACTTTTATGACTTTTAAAATTCAATTACCTTTATAACTATATCTAACTAAATTTAGTTGTAACTTAAATCATAACTATCTCAAGGAGATTTGATTTATAAGGAGATTGAAGATAAATGATAAGGAGGAGAAAAGACATAGGTATTAAGAGCTCTTTGATTTTCAAATTTCCATATCTTTCTTCTTCCATGCAAACATCTCTGAGATTGAATAATCACTTACATATAGACCAAACAATCTTATCTTATGGTGAAGTAATCTTATCGAATAATACACATATATCTAAGTTTATTGATTTATTTATAACTGATTATATGAAATATTATCAAGTATTAATATCTTTGGTGATTGCATATTTGTAGTCATATACATATAACTTAATGTACTTTATGTGAATAATGATGAAAACATCACAATTTGTGATAGATTGTTGAAATTTTTGATTGTAAAGTGATATTTTGTTGAAATATTTGTTTGTAATTAGACTTATTTTGAATTTTCTCAATAAAATTACTCTTTCATACTTCTAAGTCGATTCGTTTACAAGTGTCACACTTTTCTATTTACTTAGTTGTTTATCTTAGTTAGTTTGATTTTATTTCTTAGTTATTTAGTTAATCTTATTAGTCTTAATTTTATTCTCTTAATTATTTTTTTCCCAAAGAAAAAGTCACATTTATAATTCCAAAATAGAATGAAAAAACACATTCCACAGGTACCCAAGGCACAAGTTAAATACAAGGGCATAAAAGATAAACCCCCCCCCCCCCCCCACCCGCAAAAAAAAAAAAAATGTGGACAAAACCAGTTGAGGTCCCACCACCAGTAAGTGAACAATAGTACAGACAATGGAAATTCTAAATTCAAAAATTCAAAAATTAGAATTCCAAATAGTAAATAGCCAAGAAGCAAAGTAAAATGTGACCAGAATAACAACAATAAATGGCCCTAAATAGAGTAAACAATAATTAATATGTGTCATTGTCCTAATGAAAAATAAATTATGATAATGGGATGAAATTATTTGTCTATATTCAGACTATATAGCATATTTTAATTCAACTAGATGTATGTGCCCAACAGTCATTTGTATACCTTATTTTGATAATAAATCTACCTCTTTGTTATGCTCCCTATATACATGGGAAAAGGTAATATTCCCAAATGTGGTAGAGATCTCCTTAAAATGTG
Source organism: Torreya grandis (assembly GCA_037957365.1). NCBI lineage: Eukaryota > Viridiplantae > Streptophyta > Pinopsida > Cupressales > Taxaceae > Torreya > Torreya grandis. The sequence continues at coordinate 1,475,512 of JARHVA010002647.1, forward strand.
TGGCTAAAGGAAGTAATACCACATTTTGAATATTATTTTCATTACCCATCCACTTAATGACTAGATGTGAATCTCCGAACAAATAGAGGTTGTTGATATCTTTGTTTAGAGCCAATCTCAAAAGTTCTCTCAAATTTGAAAGCTCAACAAAATTATTAGTCCCTTGCCCAATATTAGCTTTTAATGTGAAAAAATGTGACTTAGTATAATATAGGATACCTATGATGCCACATATTTGATCATGTCCCTAGCAATCCCCATCAAAATAACCCCAAGGTCTATTATCATCAATCAAATGCTCGCCAATATGCCTTGGGACATTTACTTTAGTTTTCCTCCTACACAACTGAAATATAGTAACCAAATTGGTGAAGATATGAAAAGTATGTGCTTGAACATTTTCAAATATAAGTGAATTTTGAACAAGCCAAATGCCCTAAATAACCGGGAAGGGGATTGCTCTAAATTCCTTGAATTTTGGTCTCTGAAACCAATTAATCAAGCATTCTTCAACATTATTTCCTTACCAAATATTTCCAAGATTCAACCATTGCCCCATTTCCAACCATAATAGCTATGAAAATGGACATATCATAAATAAATGTGTGGTACTTTCCCTTTTTTCATGTAAAGAATAGAAATCCCTTGGCCATGCAAATTCCTTTTTTGGAGCATCTCCCAAGTTAGTACCCTATTTTTAATAGTTAGCCACATGAAAAGTATGACCTTCTTCAAAACATTGACCTTCCATATCTTGGTCCACCACCAATATCTCTCACAAATAACAGTAGCCTAAAGAGTATAGTAACCCAAAATCACTATATAGTTCCTTATGGATAAATTCTTAAACCAAATAAGAGACTTTGGCTCATCTCTAAGTCTGATATGATATTTAATAAGTTTTGATAAGTATGTTTTCCAAATATCAACCATTTATTTATTAATTCCCAATGCCACAATTGCACACCACCCTTGTCTCCAAATGTTAGTGTTATCCATGTTAGCCACTTGATTGAGAGTAAAGTAACAATTATCGTGAAGAAACTGAATAAATTTATTATCATTACCCATAATAGCATCAACCCCTATTCTAATTTGAGTATCATTACCAACCTTTTAGGCCAAAAATTTCTTGATAATAGGAAAAGAAAGCACCAATGCTTTCCACTGATTTGATATATTATTAAGGTTCTTCCTTTCATTCTTGATCCAGTTAAGAAGTGTGTCTAAAGCTATATATTTTTGAACTAATATTTTTATCCACAAACTATCTTTGGTGATCAAGTTTCAAAGATTTTTGGCAGCCAAGGAATTGCCAAAAATATGTATATTTTTTAATCCCCAACCCCCCTCAACCTTCAACTTGGCAATGGATTTCTATTTGGTCAAATGTGGACTCACCTTGTCCCTCATCCTTCTCCAAAGAAAATTAAAACAAGTCTTCTTGATCTTATCCAAACCCCCCTTCAAAATATGAGTTAGGGAGTGCCAAAACACCAAAATAGCTTCCAAAATAGATTTGACTAGAGTTAGTCACCCCTTTTGGATAACCACCTATGGCACCAGAAAAAATCCTCTTTTCAATCTTATTCAATAACCATCCCTAGTCCTTATTTCTATCTTGTTGTATGGAAGTAGATTCAATAAATATTGTTCCTCCTCTAATCCTAATTTATTAAAACATATATCATATTTTTGAAGTTTTATATCCATCCCAGTAGCTTTACAATACAACTGTAAAATTTTTAACAACTTAATGCCCTCTATTGCAGAGCCTTTGGAAAAGAGTAATACATCATCCACTAACAATAAGTGTGAAAGGAAGACATTTCCCCCAATCTTAATACCCTATATAGTACCTCTTCTTCTAGATTCAAGGATGGATCTAATCAATCCTTCGAAGACTAAAAAAAAGGTATGGGGATAGAGGACAACCTTGCCTCAAACCTCTTATGGATTTGAAAAAGTAAGTAACAACACCGTTGATGAGAATTGTAAAATTCATAGAAGTCACACACCCCATGATCCAATTGACAATTAGAAGACTAAATCCAACATGGATCATAATTAATCTTAGGTATACCCAATAAGTATCCCAGGTATAGCCAACAATTTCTATTAAATGATTTAGTCAAATCTAATTTAACCACCATGGCTAGAAACTTATTAGTTTTAATGGAGTGAAGTCCCTCCTGGGCAGTGCCAATGGATTCATGTATGTGTATTCCTTTAATAAAACCAAAATTTTCAAAATAAATCACTTTAAAGAGGATGATTTTAAGTTGGACAACCAAGGTCTTGGAGATAATCTTGTAAACATAGTTACAAAGAGAAATATGATGAAACTCATCAAAGGTCGTAGGATTGTCAACTTTGGGGATGAGTGCAATAAATGTGGAATTGAAATTACCCCTTACCTTCCTAGTTAGTCTCACCTCTTTAATTACCCACAAAACATCCTCACCCAAATTGTGTAAAAATCCAAGGAAAAATTCAATAGTCCACCCATCAGGCCCTAAGCTCTTATCTTTTTGTAATAAAGACAAAAAACTTAATATTTCCTTTCTAAAAATCCCCTTATAGAGATATTGGTTGTCTTATTCTATCACCAATTGAGGGAAATGTGAATAAATTTTGATTATCTCAATGATGTTAGCCCCCTCTGGCTCCTTATAAAGTGTTTCAAAGTGTTGGATGCCCAAAGCGACTAAATCTTTAAAATTACAGACTACCTCTCCTCCACCAAACTTCATTTCCCAAATTTTGTTGTGAATTTTCCATTGGTTATAAAATTGATGATTTTTTTAAAAATTTTCATCACCTTATTCCAACCAAATGACACAAATATTCATCCTCTAGTTAGTTTCACTGTCTTTCAACAATTTATGTTTTCTAATTTCTAAAGCCTTAATTTTATGGAGTTCATCATCGCTAAATACACCCTAGGAATTATTATTGTGAAGATCAAAAATGTCTAATTCAGTCTCTTTAAGAACCCTATTTATGTTATGGTAGCAATTAATAGCCAAAGAAACCACTTTACCTTTAATAACTTTTAATGAATCAAAAAATTGTTTACTAATGGATACTCCCAAAGTGATATCAAAATGTTGCCAAGCCCTTTTGACCAAAACCTATAAATCTTCCTCATACAACCAACTTGAGTTAAATTTAAATAGATTTGAAGGATTACCATATTTATGCTCAAGTTATAATAAGATCATATTATGATATGAGTCTCCACCTGTCTCACTCCAAGATCAGAATTTATCCACACTTTGGAGCAGAGAAGTTGAATCAAGGAATTTGTTTAATATTTTAGACACCCCATCTCTTCCCATTCTATTATTCCTCCAAGTAGGCCAAAGAGTGACTAGTTTCCCATCCACTAACTTAACAAGTTTGATTTGGTGATGTATAAAATTTTCTTGCCTATCCACCTTGGTAGTGGATCCCCACACCTCCCTACTCAGAGTAAAATTAAGATTACCACCAATGATCACATGTCGATCATTAAAAACTTTCATATTTAATAACTTCTCCCAAAATAATTATTTCTAAACATGAGGCCCGTACACATTCACCATAGTAAATGTCAGTCCCAGACTCAAACTAGTGAAAACCATGCATAGTCTAGATATTAACATAAAACTATTATTCAAGACTAGATTTGACTTCCAACTAGTGATAAGTCTACTAGAATAGCCATTAGAATTAATAGTAGTAAACTCCCAATCCTTGAGAAGCTTCCTAAGTCTCTCCTTAACAAGTAGCCCACTACTCAAAGTTTCTTGTAACTTAAAAATATTTAGTTTTGCTAATTCTAACAACCTATATAGGGTGAGAATCTTATTTTCACTACTCAACCCCCTAATATTTAGTGAAAGTATCCACATTACAAACCTTCCTTATGGGCTGCCCTAATCTAAAAACACATGTTAATGAATGTTGTTTACCCTGATGAATCTCCTTAATAGCCTATTATTGTGCATGATAAAAATTTAACTTTCTACCCACTGATACTAATCTAAGATATAATGTAGTGTCAGTCCCCAAGCTACCTAACAATGGGCCACTAAAATTAGATTTCAAAGGATTGGTTCTTAAATTGTATCAACCCTTACCCATGTCAACTAATCTAACATCTTATCTTTCTCCACCTAGTGTGTAATCCCCATAATCTAATTCCATTTTTGTACCTGTGGATAATGAAAAAGACTTAACCACCTCCTCACTAGTAGGTTCAAGAAAGGAAATATTTTTGTCATCCCCCTTATTTTTCCTCTTATGACTTCTAGTCATAATGACTCCTTCAACCAGAGTGAGCTACTTTGAACTAGATTCCAAATGATTATCAATAATCAAGGAGACATCTTTCGTAGGTAAGGGAAAATCCATATTAACCATAGTAACTATCTCTTTTATACTTTCATTCTCATCTCTACCAGGTGCTGTCAATTTATCATCCCTTGAAGGTGATTGGACTAATAATATAATATGATTAAGTTGTGTTTATAATGTATCTAAGTAGTTAGTAACTATAGTAGTTAGTTTTGTGGAAGCCTCTCCTAATTAAAACACCACTCAAGCAATAGGTTCACCTACTAATGAGTGAAACCCATCTTTTGGTGAAATCAATTGTATAGTCAATCTGTTGTCCATCCAACTGAGTATGCAAGGTTACATTATTAACTCCTTTATTTTTCCACACTTGTTTGATAAATGTGTAAATACATACAACTATCACATTCCCATACTAATGACATCTCACATAGTGAAATGGAACATTAACATAGTCTAGGGTTTGTGAATGAACAAGATCTCCAACAATAATGCCTAAACAATCATCCAAACCCTCTTTCAAGTCAATATCAACTAGAATTTTAGCTACCAAATAATTATTATTAGTCTTATATGTTGAGTCATCTGAGATAGTATTTCCTAAAAAATTTCCTATATCACTAATTAAGATGTCAATCCAAAATTCAATTGATAGGCTAGGCAATTTGACCTAAATGGGAACACATCTAGCCACCTCTGACCTCATATTAAAATGTAGAGTAAAAAATACTCTACATTTTATTTTGATTTTCAGTTGGACGATCCAAATTTTGTCCCAGCACACTTTGGTTCGAGACTGTGAAGTTTTGACTTAGAGCACGGGCTCGAATTTATTTTGCCTCAATTTTGTCTAAGTGTCAAAATCAAGCAAAAGCTGCCAAGTGTCATCAGCTGAGGTACCTTTCATAATTTCTAGAAGTTGCTCGGGACATGCCACATGTCCGATAGTAACTCAGCAGAGGGCAATAAGTGTCAACATCTGTGTCTCATGTTTCTCATACATCTCAAAAGCTTCTTTTCAATAAGCTTTCCTCAAGATCAAGTATAAGGTGCTAGGTGGAAATCACAGAAGATTTAAATATGCTTTTCTAAAAGCAACAGAAGATGCCACATATCCCTAGCTGAAGAAAGTAGAAGATGCCATGTGTCAACATTTGAATTATCTTCATTTTATTTCATTGATAAGTAAAGACTGTGGTGGGTCTCAAGTTATATTTTTGAGGCAAGAAGAAGCTGCCAAGTGTCACCATCCATGTAAATATGAAATGAGGCTTGAATGTTTCTATAACAGAGACAAAGTGATGTGGAGGCTGCCAAGTGTCACCTTCCACAAGATTCTTTAAGGGTAACTAAATGCAAAGGAAGATGCCACATGTCCTTGGCTAAAGATGCACGAAAAGTGCCACCTATCCCTATCCCCTTTTTGAAGTTGCTAAGGTGAGAAATGTTGTGGGCCTTATTTCCATTAAATTGTTAAAGTTTTGAAAAAGCAGATTGCGACAGGTGTCAAAGGCGGAACGCTCCTGAGCAAGGACATAAAAAGAGTATAAGTTACGGGGAAAGTGATGTGTGCCTTCGGTAAGTGTTGCAGAACATGCCAAGTGTCATTTTTTGGCACTTCTTAAATAATAAGAAGGTTTTTAAGTATGAAAGAAGGAAATGGCCAAGTGTCCTCTCTCGTTTTGAAAGTGGGAAGCATCCTGGGTATCTATTTTGGCCAATGAACTCGCAAGAAGACAAAACATTTTAGATCTAAGAAATATCCTATGTTAGACACTTCCAGTTTAGTTAGAGTTTAGTTAGGCCATTAGATTGGGAACATGCAAACAATCCAGAGCTAATCCAATGCTATAAATAGGGGGTGCAGAGATCACCAGAAGTGAAACAAAAGATAGAGAGAATTCTCTGCAAGAGATTATTGTCAAGAGTTTTAGATTTTTTTAGCTATGATCAGGAATATCATTTGCCTTTGTTCTATTTTCTTGAGTTAAAAAGTTTATGTAACTGTGCCTTTTATGTGACTAGAGAATTAATAAGAAAATTGAGTTCTGTGCCTTTGTTGATATTTTTCTATGTCGCTACAAAATTAGTCTAAGTTGTGAGCCTCTGTTTCTATTGTTTTTTATCTTTTACATTGATCATGCCTTGTTCACTCTTTAATGTAATTGAATCTTACATATAGCTTCACTATGATTAAGGGTCAAATTAAATTTAGGTGCATTGCCATAGTTAGAGTTTCTTTAGTTGCACTTGTGTTTCTGTTTAATTCCTATCCCTTTTCCCATTATACCCTTGATATAAAGAAGAGCCAGCTTCTTTAAAATATGGAGGTTATTTCAGGTTGCAAGTCCCACATTCATGAAATTTCCCATTGTTGGTATTAGAAATAGTGCAATTTTAATCATCAACAATTTTTGGCACGCCTGGTGGGACACCATCTTGAAGTTTCTTTCAAGACTATATGAACCAGAGAGCTACAAGGAGTCATAGCTGTGGACTAGTGACAAGATCTCAATCTGCTGTAAATCTAGGTATTCTTTTTCTACCATTGGTAACTAGTCTGAGATGAAGAGTCAATCAGTTTATACCAATACCAAGAGTAAATATAGGAGCTCCTATACCCCTAAGGAATTATGCAAGTTGGAACACTAGCAGTCCTTTGATCTTACCAATACCACTAGCCACTTGGGACCCTATTCCAGTAAATGCCTTGAAGGCTCTGCCCAAATTCAGTGGGCATGATTTCAAAACACCTCAAGAGCATCTTCAAGATATATCTAATGTCTATGTTATACATGTGGTCACACAAAAAAATGTGGCTATAAGATTATTAGCAGCTTATTTTAAAGGAAAGGCCCTAGAATGGTATAGATCTTTGACCCCAAATATAATATCTACATGGGATCAGCTTGGAGATCTTTTCTTTGAAAGATTTGAAGAAAAAGGTGATAAATCTTCTCTATTACAATAATTGATTACTATTCAAAGAGCACCACAAGAAGCAATGACTGACTTCAATTTAAGATTTCAAAAGACTTGGGAAAGGATTCCTGCTACAGCTAGACCATTACCAGGTATGGCTATAGTGTTTTATCTTAAGGATTTAAATTCAGATATATCAGTCATGATCCAGTCACTTGGAGGTCATACTCTGCCAGAGGCTTATGATTATGCAGTCAGAGCTAAAAATAATTTAATAGATGCTGGAAAGTTGCCCCCAAGGCCTCCCATGCCCATGTTTCTAGAAATTACCTTGCCATTACCTCAAGAATCCCCTAATTCCATAGCCTTGCCTGTGTCTATGTATAAATATCTGCAACCACATGCTAAAGAACTTATCCCTACCCAGTCATCTGAGATGGATGATATCAAAAACATCTTAAGGAAATTTTATAATGAGTTGATTAACATAAAGAGACAATAGAATCCTTACCCCAGACCTCAATATCAAGGCTATTAAGGAAATAAATTTCAGCCACAACCAAACCAATATCATGGTCATCAAAGGCAAAATAACCGTCAACCAAAAAATCAATTAGTGGCAGTCCCTACACCCTCACAGATTGTTCCCTCCAATCCAAATAGGGAGATTGTTCAAGGGAAAAATAATTATGCAGATAGCACCAATGCCTGGTGTTTTCCTTATAATCATACACCTAGAGATTGTCCCATGGGTAATCTACAACAAAAGGTAGCAAAGCAAAGAAGAATGGATGGACAATTTGCCAATACTTCAGATGCACAAACTTATCAGTCTCATGGTATGAAAAATTCAGTCCTGATGGCTCAGATGCAAGGGATGTCTCTACAACAACAATAAGAAATAACCCCTGAACATGCTCTATTTTCATGGGTTGAAGATGAAGAATCAATATTATTGAATGAAGCTTCTACTTCCAAGAAACCATTGGTGCAATCAAACTACTATACTAGATCAAAGAGAAGGATGATGGAACAACTTGAAGTTGAAAATAGTCAAGTTATGGAGAATCCTCCATTTCAATGTCAATGAAACATAGCTGTCAGACAAGAAGTGCCTCAGCCAGTGCAAAAACAAGTGATTCCTGCACAAGTTCAAGAAAAAAAGATATCCTTATTTTCAAAGAACTCAAGCATTGGGACCAATGAATGTGGTGGAACAACTGAAGAGGACTCTAGCACAAGTATCAATATGGGACATACTAGCTATTACTAAACAAAAGACATTGTTACAAGAATTTATACAAGGCCAAGCAATTCCTAAACATAATGGCACCAAAGAAAGACTTGCTGATAAATAAAAACTCAAGGACACAGTTCCTCTGAAGACAACAACCTTTGTGTATAATGCAATAGAGGTAAGTAAATCCAAACTAGAGCCTTTATATTTGACTCTGATAGTTGGAAAGAAACTCTTGCATAATGCATTGATAGATTCAAGGGCTAGTACTACAGTAATGCCTAAGCAAATAGCTGATGCTTTAAAAATAAGGTATGAACCACTTACTAAAGGAGTTATGAAGCTAGATGGCAAATCAATACAAACAATTGGGAGAATTAAACAACTTCTATTGTAATTATATACTTGCCCAAATATAATTATCAATCAAGATATATTAGTCTTAGATATACCCCCTATATTTGGTTTATGTTTATCTGAGGATTTCATACCTAAAATAGGAGGATATATGTCACTTGATTGGTCTCATCTTATCCTAAAAACCAAATATGGTTCAAAGATGAAGATATTGTCTGAGCCACTATATAAGGATCACATCACTAATGAACCAACCTCAAAATTAGAGGCAGCTCATGCTATGTTAAATAAGGAAGAAAGGTTTTTTGTTGAAGAGTTAGGTGATTGGATTGAACATGATCAAGAAGAGGAAAATAATAATTTGTTAGCTATGATGCAAAATGATCCATATGGAAATTATGACTCTACTAGTCTAGGCACTTATGTCATATTTGATGAAGATCATGAAATCCCAAATGTTTTGAGGGAATAAATGCCAAAAGATACATCTTTTATCAATCCTCAGGTCTCTCAACATGAATTCTAGATTCTAAGTTAGAAGTCACAAGCTTATGCCTTAATCTCTGATGAAAAAGAGATAATCTCTAACTTTCTTTTCACTTTGCAAGATGATATGGAGGAGCATGAATACCTCCCTGATCATGATTTAAATGACTTGTTTGAAGTAATTAAGGTAGGTTATACTACTCTTCAAGGAGGCTATGAGCTAGTTATATATGAAAAAGATAGCATTAAGACTCAAATAAATATGTAAAATTACTACAAGCTTTCAGACTTATCCTTTCAAGAGGTTGGTGAATTCGAAGACGTTATTTTTAAATTCATTAAGAAGGATGATCATGTAATGAAACTCGAGTTTGAGGCAAAAGGAGATAAGCTAATAAATGATGTATATCAAAGGGATTATGGTGATGGGCAAATAATCATTGATTTCTTGATGAGACATGCTCGTATCAAGAACCAACATTCAACAATATTTCAAGAACAAGAAGAGTATGTATATGGTAAAAGCATGTTTGACTCTGATTCACTTGAATGTAGGCTAATCAAGGTGGCATGCAAGAAGAGCGAGTCACCAGAGCTTCATCTCATTCAGCCATTTATCTGGCAACATAAGTCATCTCGCCATGAAAGAGACTTTAGAAATTCTTCTTTTGATCCAGGAGGGAGGCAAAGATACTTGGTTAATGTATTATAGTTAGATAGTTTCCTTTCTTTGTTGCTTTGTTTTCCTATTTTCTTTCTCACTCTTTCTTTTAAATAAGTGTTTTTTGAACACGTAACCACAGCTCAGAACCTTTTTCAAAATTTTAAAAACTCTCGACACTTTAAAATATCTCCCAAATCTTAAATTCCCCAAGGTAACTTATGCAGCCACTTGCATGATGTGTCTAACTCATTGCTCCATGAAGATTTATTAAGATTTTCTAATAGTTATCTGAGTTTAATGCCATTTTGAGACTTGATGGGTCAATAAATACCTCATAGCAAAAGTTAAAGCTTATAGTTTCTCAAACATTCCTGTGTCTACTAGAAAACCCATACTACTTGCATTTTCAGATCATAGTAAACCTGCTTGAGTGAAAGTGCTTCCTTATTGCAAAAGCTTCATACCTATTACCACAGTTCACTATTTTCAAAGAATAGATATAGATATGGAGGGAACACAGTCTTTGCAACAAGGGTCTAGGATTTATGAATCCCTTGATAAGTTTCTTATGAGAAAATCATATGCTTCATCCCCCGCGTAACCATTAAAGACCTACCCGCAGACCAGAGTCCCTGAAGTTGGTCAAGAAAGTGACCCAACAAAGGTAAAAGATTATGCAGATGGAATCATGGACCCAATTCTTCAAAGAACTAGTAGTAAAACTCTCAGAGAAGGGGCACATCAAAGGTGTCTTTAGAGGGCCAAGGTGGGACAATATGAGACATTCACAATGAGGATATGGACTTCCCAACTGGCACAATTCATTATCCTAGGTGTGCATCCATGCCTTGATTTGGTTGAAATATGCACCATATTGTTTCATGCACTTTCAAGTACCATACAACAGGGTCTATTTATAGTGAAAATTACACCAAAGGCTATTAGAGATATGTTGGACTTGTACTATGACAAGACAACCACATTTCCCACCATTACCAAGATGCAAAAAATGTGGGAAAATGTCAATACTCAATTGAGGTTTCTGAAAATAGAGTTGAAAGTAAGCGATGATGATACAACTGTGCTGACACTACCTACAACAAGAGCACAATTTGCACAAGTGAGTCAAGATGCACTATCCATGATGGATTTCATTTTCAAAATGAAAGATGATATAACCATCTATGAAGAAGAAATGGCTATCCTCTTTAGATTGAAAATTGTTGATAAGACTCAGGAGTATTTGCTTGATTTCTCTGAGCATATTACATATTCAATGGTCGAATAACTTGCCTAGTTTAGATCTAAAGGGATTTTTAGGTATTACTCTTATTTGTTTCACCTTATGTTATACCAAAACTCCGGTATCTTTTCCCAACACATGCATTTAAATATGTATGATCCAAGTTTCGGTCTACAGAGGACTACTCTTGTGTCTGCATGGACACATATCTTGTCAAAAACTAGTGACCCATACAAATTCTGGGAACTTTTTGTTGCCCCTAATTTTTGTCATCTGAGCCCAAAACAAATTATAAATAGACTGTTTCCAAGTGTTTCAAACCTTATGACCAATTTCCCAATTCCTTGTGATTACTTTTTTGGATCACATCATACTATTATTAGAGTTCATGGTTTTTGTGGGGAACCAGTGCTGCTACCTAAGATTTGGACCCTTAGGTTAGCATTCTTAGAGGTCACTAGGTAGGCATCTATGGTAGACAATGAATATGGCTCTGGGAAGAAGAAGAGGAAAATGTATGATATCCCATGGATGACAAACAACATGGCATTAGAGGCCAGAGATGCTGAGATTGTGTTGCTTAGAAAGCTAGCCTTCTTAGGTTTCCTTCTAATTGAAGATAAATGGGTATATGACTCAAATGGTTTCATAGCTTCATGGATCAGGACTAATAGGGTTGTTGCTAGGATTGCACATGAGGGCCATCCCTTTTGGGAAAACAAGAAAAATCCTAGGGAGGATATTCCTGATTTTTATGTTGAATTGACGGATTTTCCTCTTCAACAAAATAGACCATGGGAAAATTTTTATGCTAAGAAAAGAGAGTTTGACCCAAAAATTAGAATGACTTCTGGTTTAAGAAGAGCATTGAAGAATAAAGACTAAAATGCTGAAAAAATAGAAGCCTATTGGAAATATAGGCAAGAGATTTGTGAGACAACCCACTCTTTTGGAAATGTGGCTTCAGATGAGAAATGGGAAGAACTCTAGGATGAATGTCATCTGTCTCCTATGTCTAGCCCTGACACAAGTAATTTGTAGACATAGGGTGGTGAGCTAGATGCCAGAGCAGAATCCAGCCAAACATCATAGGCCCCAATGCAAACTACAGTGGAAGTCGCTATAACTGTTTGGCCCCAATCTCTTAGTACCATCAAAAAATAAAAGGGTGTGGTATCTTCACCACCAAAAGATTCTCCATCAGTGTCAGTCCTTGAGATTCCCAGTTCTACATAAGCACCACTAGCAATAGTAGTAAGTATTGAAGAGAAGGGAACACAACCAGAAGAAGAAACACCAAGGAGACATAAAAGGCTGAGGTTCCAACTAGATACAAAAGAGAGGGAAGAACCCTCACAAAACCAACCATAGAGTACCCCAGTTGCTCATCAGGTAAGTATTGTTTCTCCTCCTTCTCAATCTCTCTCTTCCCCTTTAAGGGTGATGATTCCATTTGGCCTAATGACATCCCCTGCCACCTCTGCTATGACCATTTCTCATTTTTCCCCATCTATCCAAACTCAGGCCATATCATTACCTCACTTTTCCCCCTCTATCCCCAAGAAAGGACCTCCTCATACTCGCCATAGCCAACAATTGACTATTCCATATGGCTTACCACAAGGTTTTCCTTTTGCAGGTGGGCACATTGCCTCTCCTTCTACCTTCCAAACTCAAGCAGATGTTGCTAGGAAGGCAAGGAAAGCCCAAATGGAGAAAAAGAGAAACAAAGATAATAAAGCCCTAACTACACCACATCTAAGGTCACAATTTGACCCAATACAACAGCAACTAATGGTGACCCATTTGTCACCAAATATAGTCAAGCCAAATGAGTAGATGCAGCTAGAGGATTACACAATGAATGTAGTGGCTATAGACATGTCCCTGTTTAGAACACAAGATAGGGTCAAGCTGCTAAATGAATCTACTTCCATAGTAGCCAAAGATTATTTGAAAATATCAAGGAAGCTACAGAAGATAGAGGCTAATCTAGCCAAAGAGAAGGAAAACTGTAGCAGTTTGACCATAGAGATCAATACCAAGAATATTGAAATAGAGAGTCTTAATAAACAGTTGCAAGATACTATTTCTCTTCAGACTCACCAAGATATCTAGGCCCAAAATGATTCTATGAAAGTAGGGCTAATGCAAGTGAAGGATGCAGTGACAACCTTAAGGCAGGAAAAGGTAGCATTCTAGGAAAAATGTGAGGAAATCCTTCTATAGGTTACTCAACTTCAACAAAAGATGCTAAATGAACAGAATAACATCGTGGTTATACAGATCCAGCTTCAAGCCGAGTGACAAAGGGCAGAACAATTAACACTTGAGTTGGCTAATAGGCCACAAAATGTAGGGGTGTTAAAACTGGTGAAGGAGCTTTATGAATTAATATGGAAAAGAATCTCTACGGAGATTATTCAACTCAGACCTTCTCTAACCTTTCTGCTAAATACACAAAAATTGTGAGAAAAGGTGGAGACTTTAGTTGAAGACACTCTATCCACTATCTCTGGGAGAGTATTGGACTCAGAAATGCTACTGCAAAAGCTATATGATGCAATTGATGGAACATTGTCAACAACAGGGATTAATGATAGAATGGTTGCTACTAAACGAGTAAATGAGGTTCTCAATTGCAATTCCACCGTAATCAATTATAGAGAGCTTCTAGATGTAATGAAAGAAGGAATAAATGAAATGAAATAACACATTGAAGACTTAGTGCAATTAGGTCTTCCTTCTCCTTTTCCTAATGACAACACTGTGTTGATGATTGAAGAAATTAAGACTTTGTTGTTAGCCAGATAGAATGATCAGGTAGTTTTTCAGGATTTAAGGGATGATTCATCAGTCCCTGAAGTAGAAGCTATTTTAATTCGTGTTTCCCAACTTGAATTTAAAATGAAGGCTACGGTTTAGATTTTTTAGAATTTTTCACATAAAGATATTATCAACCTTGATTTAACTTTCAACAAATTACAAAATAAGCAGGGATTATCTGACGATGAGCGGTCTACTTATCAGATAACCCTACTAAAGTTGTGATATTTTGTCACATTTTGATCATGCAAGAGTTGTGGATTTATTTTTGAGTAGGCTCAAAAGCCTTTGGGGTTACCAATAAATGTAGAGTAAAAAATACTCTACATTTTATTTTGATTTTCAGTTGCGCGATCCAAATTTTGTCCCCACACACTTTGGTTTGAGACTGTAAAGTTTTGACTCAAAGCACGAGCTTGAATTTATTTTGCCTCAATTTTTTCTAAGTGTTGAAATCAAGGGGAAGCTGCCAAGTGTCATCGATCAAGGTACCTTTCATAATTTTTAGAAGTTGCTTGGGATGTGCCACGTGTCTGATAGTAATTCAGCAGAGTGGAACAAGTGTCAGCATCCACGTATCATGTTTCTCATACATCTCAAAAGCTTATTTTTAATAAGATTTTTTCAAGATCAAGTAGAAGGTGCTAGGTGGTAATCATAGAAGATTTCAATATGCTTTTCTAAAATCAACAGAAGATGCCATGTGTCAACATCTGAATTATCTTCATTTTGTTTCATTGATAAGTAAAGACTGTGGTGGGTCTTGAGTTCTATTTTTGAGGCAAGTGAAAACTACCAAGTGTCGCCATCCATGCAAATATGAAATGAGGCCTAAATGTTTCTATAACAAAGACAGAGCGACGTAGAGGCTACCATGTGTCACCTTATGCAAGATTCTTGAAGGGTAACTAAATGCAATGAAAGATGCCACATGTCCTTGGCTAAAGATGCATAGAAAGTGCCACTTGTCCCTATCCCCTTTTTGAAGTTGCTAAGGTGAGAAATGCTATGGGTCTTATTTCTATTAATTTGTTAAATTTTTGAAGAAGCAGATTGTGATAGGTGTCAAAGGCAGAATGCTCCTGAGCAAGGACACAAAAAGAGTATAAGTTATGCAGAAAGTGACGTGTGCCTTCGATAAGTGCTGTGGAACATGCCAAGTGTCATTTTCTAGTGCTTCCTAAATAATAAGAAGGTTTTCAAGTATGAAAGAAGGAATGGCCAAGTGTCCTCTCCCATTTTGAAAGTGGGAAGCATCCTGGGTATCTATTTCAACCAATGAACTCACAGGAAGACAAAACATTTCAAATCTAAGAAATATCCTGTGTCAGACACTTCTAGTTCAGTTAGAGTTCAATTAGGCCATTAGATTGGGAACATGTAGACAATCCAGAGCTAATGCAATGCTATAATTAGGGGGTGCAGAGATCACCAAAAGAGAATCAGAAGATAGAGAGAATTCTCTGCAAGAGATTATTATCAAGAGTTTTAGATTTTTTTAGCTGTGATCAGGAATATCATTTGCCTTTGTTCTATTTTCTTGAGTTAGAAAGTTTATGTAACTGTGCATGTTTCTATGCCTTTTATGTGACTAGAGAATTAATAAGAAAACTAAGTTCTATGCCTTTGTTGATATTTTCTGTGTCACTGAAAAATTAGTCTAAGTTGTGAGCCTTTATTTTTATTGTTTTTTATCTTTTACATTGATCATTCCTTGTTCTCTCTTTAATGTAATTGAATCTTACATATAGCTTCACTGTGCTTAAGGGCTGAATTAAATTCAGGCGCATCACCATAGTTAGAGTTTCTTTAGTTGCACTTGTGTTTATGTTTAATTCCTATCCCTTTTCCCATTATAACCTTGATATAAAGAAGATATAGCTTCTTTAAAATATGGAGGCTGTTTCAAATTGCAAGTCCCACATTCCTGATACTTCCCATTGTTGGTATTAGAAATAACACAATTTTAATCATCAACATAAAACATGGGTGCATATATTTCAAAGACTTAAATCCTAACCCCTATAACCACTTACCACCCAAAATTCATGTAACATCTCACTTAGAATGAAAAATGAATCCAATCCATCCTCTGGATAATATATGAAAAATGGGCCCATATCCAATTATAGGAACCCAATGAGCCTGCATCCAGTCATTTAGTATCTCTGGTGAGATGTATTTACCATAAAATATACCAATCAATGTTTTTATAGTGGAAGTAAGTATTTGGCTAACTCTAATATCCTCTCTAACCACCATTTTCACCCTAAAATCTATTTTTGAAATCACTTTACAAGTTTTTATGTGGTTGATAACTGATACTTTAGTGTAATTTTTTTACACAATAGGTACACCCACCAAAGTTTTCAAATCTAGTTGTTGCCCAATAAAACCAACCCCCTTAGCTGTAGCCTCTACCTTCTTAGAAACACCCAATACACTATCTCCCTAGCCCAAATGAGATACTTTCCTCACCTGATCTACCTATGGCCTTGATATAATATCAAGAGTTTTCTTGGAGCCTTGATATGTGAAAATATTGGCTCCTTCCAAAGGGTCCTCTGTATAGTCCACAAGTTGGAACTCAACATCCATACCTATAGTCATATTATCAAGATCCATCCACCCCTAATGATGGGAAAAATAAACAATAGTAATGTTGCACAAATGACCTCCCCCTTAGAGGTCTAATGCCTAGTTCTCCAATATTCATCATAAATTACTATTGAGGAGTATAATCTAGTAAATACCATAGTAAAAGAATAATTAGTAACAGAACAAAACAAGTAGCTCCCAATCCTATTTTACACTCCCTTAGGAGTTTGAAGGAGAGTAATAGTGCTTGAAGGACAAAATTAGCTATAGAATTAGCAAGATGTGCTGACACTTGACATAAGCATCTAGTTGGCCATCACTTAAGAATGTAAGTCCAAAGTGATAAATGGGAGGCCACTCTATCAAATCTAGAAGCTGAATATACTCAAATAAATAAAACTCAAAAATATTACAACAATCTCCTTGGGAACATTCTCATCAAACCAAATAAATCTGTAGCAAGGCATAAAGTTAAACAATTCACAACCAAAGTCACAAAGCCAAAAAGGAGATGACGAGAGGAAGCATGCCCACTCTTGATTTGTAAAGTTTCAATCCAACAATAATAAGAGCCAAGATGTGTCAATTTTTCAAACACTTCTCTAGCAAAGTCTATTGATTGTAAAATTTCAAAAAAGTGATAAGGTATTCACCCTTTAGCCCTATACCTACACCAATCTAAAGGGATGCATAAGTAAAACAACAAAGGAAACCTAAAAATTATTATAAAATATGCCCATAAAAGGAGATGGGACACATAGATCTAGAGTATAGATATATTGTAGCTAGCTATGTCCTTTGTAGCTTCCATTAAAGCCCCTATTGAAAAGACATTTTATCAAACACCTAACATGTATCTAATAGCAACTTCATGCAACCACTCTTTGCTAGATCGACCTATAGCCAAACACTATTTAATATCAACTCAATGAGATACTAGTGTTGGGTGTCTCTATAATAATCTAAAGGAGATGAGCATGACAATCGCTATTTGTTGATACTTATTTTAGGGAAAAATATCTACAACTAAAATGGATTCCTAATTTTATGAATCATAGCAAGTGGAAACCTCACTCTCTTCCCATGCTCACATTCATATTCTTCTTTCCCATGTCTATTAAAATAATGATGTAGCATCTCTTAATTATTTTATTGTTGTAACATTAATATTTATTTGTAATATCTTAATTTACCATGATATTAATATTAATTAGTTTAACTTTTAGATTAGTATTAAATAAGTTTTCTTTAGATGTTTGTTTGCTTTTTCTTAGTTGTAGATCATATTTATGTTGGTTTTGGTTAGTATGTATCAAATTTATTTTTTATTTTTTTATTTCTTTGTTCGCTTTCTCTTTCTTCATTTCTCATTCATTTCATTTATTTTATCCTTGCAGTGTGAACATGCATATGAGATGTAGTTTTTTGAAAAAATATGAATATTTTTTCCTTCAAGAGATTGCATAACCCATAGGATTTAATCTATTGGATAGGTCACATAATAATTTTATACTTGATTTGAGATTTATTATCAATACATTGAAGTAATGATTATCAAATTTGATAAGAGCATTGGTTATAAGTATCTTTCTTCTAGATGTGGTTAATAATGATGTTATATTTTATCAAATCTATTAAATTGATATAATCCTGATTTAGATTTATCATGAACATATTAATCCCTAGAACTTAAAAGACCTTTTTACATGCATGAAGATTGATTCTAAACCATAGGTCCCTTATGATTAAACTAGTATGATTCTATCTTGATCTTCAGAATAAGAGAACAAGTTGATTCATTGACGTGAAAATTTTACCATCAATAAATTTAGTGAATCTGATGAAGAATGTTTAAATCAAGTTTATTTATTTATAAATTCATTATTATCTTCAATGTTCACATTACCATAATTGATTGCTAGTTTACACTTCATTGTTATCATAATTGGTCACCCAAAATTTGATTCTAGTTTTAGTGACTGTTTATTAATTGATTATAGTAAATATGGATGAGATTTATTGATAATGGCTTTACATTAAAAAATTAATAAAAAATCAAGTAGATCAAAATCTAACAATTTGGTTTGTGCTTTCCTGGTAAGAAAAAGAATCCATAGGGGAATATTTATTGTGCTTTCTTTGGAAATTAAATGAAATCCCTGTTTATTTTAGACCAAGTGGTGAAATTTTCTTCCTTAGTTTGAAGAATAATGTACTTGATATTTATATTAAAATTATTCATAAAATTTATGTTGTTGACTTTAGCTCAGCCTTGAGATTTGCTCACATTTAAAGATAGTCAATTTTTTTTATAAATTTGCTCGTCTGATTATGATATGTTCAAATGTAAAATTTCTCTATTTTAATGTTGAAATTTCATAAATAATTTTTTGTCTTTTTTTATGAAAAAATTATGTCATTGGATATTTAAAATTACTCTCAAATATTAGAATATATTTTGGATCATTTATCAGAATGTTTTGATTTAGAATAAAATCCTAATTTTTCATCAGATTCAGAATTAAAATAATTTGATTAATCTGATCTACCAAATCAATCATTTAACTCTAATTTATTTGTTGATAATAAGATTTTATCAAACCAAACAATTTTTAATATTATTTTAAATATGGATAATGGAGACCCTGTGATGTTTTGAGGATTTTTGAACTAGAAAATCAAAATATAGACAAGGAATTTTTTTTGGAGTTAGAATATGCTTGCTTTCTCAATAAAAATAATTATTCTCCTTATGAATTTATTATTGTCTATAACAATCTCAAATCTAATTCAAATTTTTATGATAACTGTCATGTCACTTTTAATTCAAAAGGTCACGTTCAAGATAAATTTTTTAATCTCTATGATGTTGGATTATGTGTTATAATAAACAAAGAAGATTTTGACGACCTTGATGTTGTGGATACTAGATTGAGCAATCAATTGCATAAATTGAATATGAAATATTTAATTTTACATATTTTCAAGATCATGATGCGATATTAATAAGTGATTATGACATGTTTCATTATTCTTATTTTCTAAAATTAGTGTCAAAAGACTTGATAAATAATGTTGATTATGAATGTTTCAAATTTTATGACATTCTAGAGTTTGAAACAATAATTCATATTGAATATGTGAAATATGATAATATTAATTTTTTTAAATAGAGATCAATATGAAGGATACAATTGACTAAAAAAATAATGTTCTCGATCTGATTTTTTTTTTGTTCTAACTTGAAAAATCTTCATCTCTTTAAAAATCTCATTGACAACCTTTCATGTATAATAAAAGAGCAAGAAATGGATAAATTTACACAGTGATGATTCAACTACTTTTATCATATTTATTCAAGGATATATGATGTGTTTATTATGTTGTCTTTCTATTTTAAAATTTTATAGTTTAACGTATGATGAGTATATTTATGTTGAAAAGTAGTGTCTTACATTATAACTATATTGAAATAGATAACATGTATGTTATTATTATACTAATTTTGTGGATTGATTCTTATTTATTTACTTTTGTTATGTTTCAACATCAACTTATTATTTGTTTTGTTTTGCAGTGGAAAATATTTGAGGTTGGTTAGTTATTTCCATTTTCTTCTCTTTTTGTATATATATTATTAATTTTGGTTTGATTTTGTTTGTTTCTTTAATTCATATTCTTGTTATTTTATTTGTTTTGTTGTTTTATGTTCTTTATTTTCTTTCATTCTGGTTTATGTCCAACTCTCTTGTTAATAACCATGAGGTATTCAACATTATGAAAGAGACGACAAAGTGTTCTGTCATATCATTTTAAGTATCTCGTTATCAAAGATTTGAATACTTGATCAAATTTGGATTAATATTTTATATATAACAAGTATTGCGTATTCATGTATACTTGAAGCACATAAATTACCTAATTTTTGGACCATCATGATTTTTTTGGATTCATTTGAATTTAATGTAAAAAGGTGGTGGGATTTGTCAGTGTACAAGATAATCTTTGATTTTAATAAGATATCCTTACCTCATTTTGATTTATCAATGGTAGAAAAGTTAGTAAAGAGATTTGGTATATTTTTAACCAATTGGTAGTGGTTTTAGTGTTTGATTTGTCAAGTAGATTTTTGACAGAGATTGTCATCCACCATTTTGGTGGACATGGCATATTAACTTCATTAATTGGGGTAATTGCCTTGCCATAAAAACTTCATTTTTGGCATTAAAACTTTGTTTAAACAAAGATTTAAGCGTAAGGGAGACTCAACAAGTTCATTTTCTAAGTAAAATGAAGGGATTTCATTCATCTACAACCTTTTCACTTGTACACATAGTGGTGCCAGGGATGTAAAATAGTTTTTGTTGATTATTTGTTCTCTTTGAATGCATTTTTAGTCATTAAAATCCATGTTTTCACATTTTTTGGTGTAATATAAATGTTTTTCCCATATAAGATGAAGTTTTTAAGATACATTGAAGGTGCATGATGTTTTTATAAAAAATGATTTGTAGATGGTTTCATATATACGTGTATTCTTATTTTCAATTTACAGATAATTTTTTACATGTATGTTTGTGGAGAAATAAGCTCTTTATTTGTATTTTCTTACATGTATGCATTTTATTTTACATTTGGTTATCTTAAATTTTATTTCAAACTATAATCATTTACAGTCTTCATGCATCCATGGGTTTTGAGTTGTTTTCATATTCTGGTCTAGAGAAGTAATCTTGAGAATAATCTCTTTTGAATCACAAGGTGATCTCTCTATTTTAGCTTATGCATGCCATATAAGTCATGAATATTTGTTCTATTTTTTATCATTAATTTCACATAAGTTATGAAATTTATACATGCATGTGTAGTTTTTAATTTCAAAGGTTTTAGTCTTTTGTACATGAAATACATTAGGTCTAATGTTTGTAGATTGACAAAGTTGCATTTTTCAAGCTTGAGTTTGGTTAAATCCCTACTACATTTTTTCCATTTAAAACACCATAAAGTTTCAGCAAATTTATTGCCTCTTTGAAACCTAGGAAGTCCTCCTTTCCACTAAGTAGGCCTCCTCATAAGGTACATGCCTGTAGGTTACTTGTAACTACTTATAGGCATCTTTTTATCTCTCTAAAGCTCTTCAAAGTTGCATTCTCATTAGTATTCTAGATCACATGTAATCCAAGAAACCCTTATGCCTTATGATAGTTAATTATAATAAAAAGGCTCAAAATCATAATAGAGTCCTTAAACCTATTAGGTAAACCATTATTGAGAAAAGACATACCTATAGGTTATCATAGGGCTACCTATAAGTTTGTATTTTAGCTTCCTCTTGAGGTATAAGGCATACAATGTTGGTTTTCTATCTTCATGCTATGGTGATCACTTAAAAAAGATAAATAACCCTTTGAGAAAGGCCTGTGCTTATGGATATGCTTAAATTAAGTTTCCAATACATTAATTAAGTCCCCTTAGTGAAGCCTCATGCCATGGCACAACTAGCCCAACATGATCCTTGATTCATTCTCAGCTACGTTTCAGGTGAGTGCATAAGGCCTATGTCTTATGTGGATTGATGTTGGTGTAGTTGAGTTTTTAAATTTTGAGCACAAAGGGAGTATCTCATGCTTGTTACTAGTTTTAGTAAACCACCCCTAGACTTTCAAAACATTTTGGTTCCATTGTCGTGACCCATGTTAAATTTTTTTGTTATAATGGTGTGACAAAATGATGTATCGACTTTCTCTTGAAAACATAGAGCATTGGATAAATTAGGTGGAGAATAGTTTTGCACAGAAACATCCAACCTACAAAGTATAAAAGCCAAGAAAATGGGTTCAAGATAACCTATATGATGCTTTCTACAAGGTCTTTTTCTATGAGTTACCTAAGCATGTGTATAGGTGGTTGACTACATATTTAACCCATAGAAGAAGATATGGATAGTACTACAAGTGGGTAAAGGAGAACCTAGAGAGGCTTGGGACCTTGGATCATACTTGGATTAGAGAGGTGAATAAATGGTGGTAAAGAGCTTTGAATAGCTATGCATTTGAGTTTTTAGTGTTAAATTATTCATGCCTTGAGGAAGTGGAATACCAATTTTTGCACAAACCTAGATGCATGTTCGTGAAGGAGTTTGACATAGAGCTCAAGAAGCTAATAGTTAATTATGGTTCTAAAACTTTAGGGATGGAAGGATAAAATACTTTTGTGTATGAGCTATGAAAAGGGGGAGAAGGGGATGTGTAGGTGAGGCATAATGGAAGGGGATGTGTAGGTGAGGCATAATGGAAGGGGGTGAGCAAATTGACACCCAAGAGCTCAAAAGACAAGCTTATAATAGAGATGGTGCCGAATGATGGAGGACCTAGAACTTGGAAGTGCCAAGAGGACATGTAGTGAATAGGAAGGGCATGGGGAAGGATATCTTGAAAGATAATAGTATGATGATGAGAGATATAATGAAGCAATAGATCAAGATCAATACTTGATAGGTGTGGAATTCACTAATTTTTTATAGAATTTTGTGATTATAAATATGACTGACGTGCCTAACCCTTTTGAACCTATAGTGCATGATCACGTGCTGGATCCCTTAGTTGAAGACAATACAAAATTGATTGTTGACCTTGATAACACCTCAAATTTTAGACATTTTGTAGATCTAGATTTTAACTTTGTGATTGAATAGAGTATTCCATACAAGGAGGTGAGCACAACTACCTCTAGACCACTGAGTGGCAGCTCACCATAATAAAACTTAGACACGAATGTACCAAATTAGTTAATGTTATTAATGCAAGGTGGGTAATAACCTGTAGGAAGTGATTCAACACCATAAACAAGTATCAAAACACTAATGGAAACAATTATTCTAGTAAGAATGATGGGACCAATGCCTACCTCTGAGGCTGGAGGCATTGAAGGACCACCACTAGGATAGGCACTAGGGGGAGAAGCACCTCAAGTACTAGTTACCCCCATAATAGATCTACTAAAAAATGGATATGAACCTCCCATAGTATTATGAAATAGAAAATGCTATAGAAAATGTGATGAAATGTGAACTAAAGTGGCATGTGTGAGGCATAACCTAGTCAAAATGCAAGGTTACTCAGTTCGTAACCATTTTACTTGATCATGCCCACTCTTGGTATAGGAAATTTGATCCCAACTAGGGCATGGTTAATTATGATACCCTGAAGGATGTATTCCTGAATGAATTTGACATCCCAAAGTTTGAACAATAGAGCATCATCATGGTAAAATAAATTGCCCAAAGACTATCAAAGAGTGTGTGCTTGTATGATGCGCAATTCAAAAACTTCCTATCTAATATTTTGCATGATATTAAACCTTCCTAACATGCATAATGGTTCATCGGGGGGTTGCCTATGTCATTCCAAAGAGTACTTTTCATGAAGACTTTTAGAAACCCTTGAGAAGTGCTTGAAGCTATGATCAAAGACATGGTAGTCAAAAGTGTAGACACCAAGATCAACCCATTTATGTAGGTACATATTGAATTTATAGCCTCTTAGATCCAAAATTTTATTGCCAATTTTGTGCATGACACTCAAAGTGAACTATGGTGCACTGACTATGAGGTAGAAGGCCATAATAGAACTAACTAACCATAGAGGAATGTGTGCACTTTGATTCTAACTATGAGGTATGTTGAGAAGTGCATGCCATTAGAAACTATCCTTTATTGCAACACACCATCCAAATCAACACAACCATCTATTATCATTTGTATGATGCCACTGTTGATTACTAGGTAATTGACAAAATGCATGAAAACATGGAAAAGGGCATGCAATAGGCTATAATAAAAGTCAGAAGACAAGCAAACCAAGGGAATGATGGCTATGGCCAATAGAATATAGGCTTTGAGATGTAATAAGGCACTAGAGAGTGAAGTGAAGGATGTGGTGGTAGAAGGTTTCCACTATGCTTATTATATAAGTGTGTCTCAATAGAACATTATTAGCATGACTATCCTACACATCCCATGTGTGGGTATTGTTGAGGGGACCATAAGGTCAAATAATTCCTTGATCTTTACAAAAATTTTACCCAAGGTATGCCTGACATAGACAAGGGTAATGAGTAGAAGATGAAAAAATGGACCCCAAAGGTGCAACCTACACATATAGAGGTAGTAAAGGTGTAGGCAAATACTCATAGTGGATTCACCACTCAACTAGTACTTGTGCTAGTACCTAAGTTATGCCTCACATATGGGAATAAGGGTCAAAATGAATGCATAATGTGTTTCAAACCAAAATCTACACTGTACCCAAAACCAATGCACTAAAAAGATATGCTATAATAATCTATGAGTGTAATCCAAAACGTACCAATATCTAATAAACCAAGGTAACCTTGGTTAAATAAAAAATGACCACCATCATATTACCAATGTAAAAATACAACCCTCACCAATTTGTAAAGTGACCAAGGGGAAAATTTTATGATATCAAATCGAATGTCAATAGTGGAATAACTTCCTTATAACAAGTCATATGATTGCCAAACATTGAACCATGATTTTAGATTTTTATGCCATATAGTGTCACAACAAATAATGGTAATACTTCATATAGAGATTCAGGTAACAATGGAATATTCATGACAAAAATAAACACCATTATAGTTTCTAAATATAGAAAATGTCTATAGGATAAGTTGATTAATCTTATAGTACATATAATTTTTTGATATTATTATGAGTATTACAACCAATCAACATAGAATAATTCATATTTAACCATATGTATATAAATAAGTGTTAAATTAATGAAAACAAGTTGGTCCCTTACAATTTTAAATGTCATGACTTAAGCCATCATATGCCAGAATACAATCATTTCAAAACTAGTTCATAAAAGTCAAAAAAGAGGTGTACTAAAATTGGCTATAATAATGATGACCTTGCCAACTAGATTCTCTTTGTGAAATTGGAATGTAAATAAAAATTATGAGTTTCAAAATATTTAGGTGTGCTCCAAGTAAATTATTTCTTAATTATCTGTGTGAACCCCATTTTAATTTTTAGGATCAAGGGATGAATTTTTTGACTAGCATGGCACGAAGATAGGAAAGTTAAAACAAGTAAATTCATGTTGGATGAAAATTCAATGCATTAGCCTAGAATAATTTTTTTGAAATCAAAGTAACATTCATCGTGAGATTCATATAGACATAACATGATTGTATGCTTTCATAGTGGTTTTGAGTTATGAATAAAAACACATTTGGTTTCAGTTGATTGACATGGCATAGATGTTGAAAATGTTTTAACAATATTTTTACATAAAATGAACATATTTTTGATTCTTTTAGGTGATTTGGTGAATTTAGGTATTATGAGTTTGTATACATTTGATAAAAATTAATAAGGACCTTAAGGTTTTGTGATGTTATTTTTATCCATTTGTCTACATGAGACTTTCAGCTGGTCAACTTGGAATAAAGAAATTATTTTGAATTTCAAGTTGATATTTTGATGCATTTTGTTTTTCTAGGTTGTTTTAGTATAACATTATGTGGACATAATTCTCAAGGTATATGATGTTGTCTCTTGATTAAACTTTTGCATGAATTTTTTTATATAAATATTTAATTAACACATATGGGATTCATTCTTGATTACCTACTACATAAATTAAATACACAAATTAGTTATGGACTTTGGGAAGCCTTTTTGAGTAGATGATTTTATTTTTTCTGAATCATTCCATGTAGAAGAGAAAGTTTATGGGGGTTGTATTTTAAGAGATAATGTAAACAAAACCCCAAGAAATGTATCAAGGAATTATATGTTTTTGAATGAAAAGTTATAGATTTGACATCTCTATCTTAATACAAAGGAAAATCTCAACTGTGCCAAGAATGGCAATGATAAATGGATTATGATGATCTATTTTCCTATTGGTAAGTGGATGATTGGTTATTTTGAGATGATTCAATTGTCTATTTTATTTATTTCAAGATACGTTTAATGTAGTTCAAAATTGCAGTCTTACCCTGTTTCTATATAGTACATTACTATGCAAAATAAAAGGAAGGAGAAATATACTTGTGATAATTTGTTAAAACATTTTGAGAGGTTAGAAAACTAAGTATCTATATGTGAGGATTTGATAATCATTAGGTTGTTTGTCTATAATTTATATGTAAAGAATTCATGTGTAAAGTTTGTCCAATAGTCTCTATGTTTGCATAACTAGAGTGGATGATCAAATAAATGTCTTGATGAAATTCATTAAAACTTTCTTAGGAATTATAAAAGTGATTCAAAGTTTTGGATAATGTATAGACTTCATTATTAGTAACTCATACCTTAAACAATATGCTAACTTGTCTCAAACAAGCATAAAAAAGTTATGATGTTGAGAATAAACACAAAACATGGTCAATATCTTATACAAAGGTATTCCATATAGGATCCAATATATTGAGAAGTTGTATGACACTTGCATAGGCATAAAAAATTGATTACAGTCATTAAAATCCTTTTGAAAATCTTGAAAAGTAAATCTTTGCCCTCTCGATTCATGCATTCTGTAAACAACCTTGTCACTAGGGTTTGGAAAGAAAATTTATTGTAACAAACATTTCAACCTATGAAATCCACCTAGTCTTGGTCATGAGATATATGTTAATGTGGTCAAAGGTATTATGAAGTTTTTGGAAGATATATGTACGTATCTATATTGTGCAAAGGGACTAAGTTAAAAAGAGTGACCTAATTGACCTAAAAGCTTAAATAGGGGATTAAAAGCTTTTTAAAAAGAGATCAAATGAGTCAAGTTTCCAAAGAATCATGAACATAAGGGAGATGATAAAGGATACCTATAGAAGATGTTAGTTTTTTAGTGGAGATTTGTACGTGTCTGTAATAGTGAGAAATGAAGAAACAATGGCTACTAAGATTGAGAATGAAGTAATCCGAGTTGAAATGGGTAAGGTAAGAAGGTAAATAAAGGTTTTTTTTATGGTTTTGGAGTATAGTAAGGTTACCAAGAAAACAAATAAATACATGAG
The DNA here is from genome assembly GCA_037957365.1 of Torreya grandis. NCBI lineage: Eukaryota > Viridiplantae > Streptophyta > Pinopsida > Cupressales > Taxaceae > Torreya > Torreya grandis. The sequence goes on from JARHVA010002647.1 coordinate 1,503,241, forward strand.
AATCAATATACCAAATAGTGAAGCTATGAACTAGTAATGAGTATGATAATCCCAAAATCTTGTTAGAAGAATTGAGTATTGGAAATAAGGTACAAGAGAGTGAATGGAGAATGGTGTGTGAATATTTATAAAGGATAGAGATTCAAATCTTGAAAATATGTCTTAATAAACCAAAGGAGATTTAAAAACTCCAAGGAGGCAAATACATCAAAATAGTAAAAGAGAGTTAGACCTTGAAGACAAACATGAATAGGCAAAACTAGGTTCATATGAGAAGAGGTAATATGTTGTTTAGTTCTTTGATTTCATACATGACTGACCAAAATATCTTGAGACACTTTGCATCACCTTCAAATTAATCATATTGTCCTTTATCCTTATCATCACCCAACTAGATGCAACTCTCTTTTTGTTCCTCACTCAAACTGATCTTATTCATCTCAAGGTGTTGTTCATCTTCATCTTGCACACTTGGCTATTCACTCACCCAAAACCTTTTCATCTCTCTGTTAATTTTCTTACATAACAACCTTTTTATATCTCTTTCCTCTCTCTTGGATTTCACTTTCCTTCTCTTTATGCATTCCCTTATTATCCAATTGAATCTCTTCTTTCTCATGACCTATCCACAACATGAGATATCAATTTCTCTCATATGATCTACTATGATTAGCAACTCATCCAACTACTACCTCACCTCTTTCATTTATTTTTCCATCTCTTTCTTCTTGGTGTCATCTTACACCATATTATTTTTATGGTAGCTTACATCACTCTTTCTTTATTTTCTCTTTTCTCTCTTTATCTTCATCTTTTCTAAGATGTCTCTCAATCTATTGGTCTCACCTAGACCGATACTTATTTGACATGCCTCATCCACTTGCCACCTCATGACCTCTCACTTGGGTCATTTTTAATCTCATTCTCTCATCTGGTATACTATGGTCATCAACTCATCCAACTACTACCTCACCTCTTTCATATCTTTTTCCATCTCTTTCTTCTTGGTGTCATCTTACACCATATTATTTTTGAGGTAGCTTACATCACCCTTTATTTTATCTTTTATATATTTATATTCATATTTTCTAAGATGTCTCTCAATATCTTGGTCTCACCTAGACCAATACTTATTTGACAAGACTCATCCACTTGCCACCTCATGACCTCTCACTTGGGTCATTTTCAATCTCAATGACTTCTCACTTAGGTCTATCTTCTCTATCTCTCTTATCCTTTTTCTATGACACCTATTCTCTCTCTTTAATCTCATTTTTTATGTCACTCTCATAAGCTTTCTAATAGATCTATCTTCTTATCAAGCCTTACTAGCTTCAGGGCTGCTTACAATCTCTACCTTCATTCACACTTCATACTGTCTCATGAACAAATCAAAAAATCAAATGAAAACTAAACTAAACATGTAACTTGTTTTATTGTATAATTTAATTCTCCTTGTCCCAATTAATTTATGTCTTTGATACCAAATAATTTAAATAAATTCTTTCATTCTCTGATATACCTAACTCTGATACCCATAACTTACTTTATGTAATCAACCTTCTCAAACTTCTCTTACCTATGAACTTGATCAATAATTGGACACCATTCTGATGAAATAATATCATTATTTAGGTTTATTTAATTCATTTAGTATGCATTTATAACCCCTAAATATCTCAATATTTAACCTTTCTTACCTTTCTATTCATTCTCAATTGCTCCTTACAATCTTATACACTAGCCTTCACTAGGCTATAGACTTCAAGTCCAAACACTTTCAATATCTCTTCTCTACTTATTTCCACATATCTAAGTCCTCTATAGGTTTATTTTACCATATTACACTTTATTTACCTTTGACTCAATCCCTAATCTATTACTAAACTCTCTTATACAACTCTATCTTTTATACATATACTTGTAACCCTTTTTATGACTAGTTTGCATAGTATAGATAGGTTAGGTTCAATATTGTGAAAATAAACCTATTTTACACTACCCTATACCCTCCTTGGTCTCTCCACAAATTTTCATTTGCTAACTCCCATCCTAAATACCTTTTTTGGCTCTTCTTTAGATCTAATTAAGTCTCTCTACCCCTGCTTGACACACAATATCCTATAACGTGTATGTATGGTTCTGTATCATTATAAAACATTTAAAATATTCTTACCCATGAAATTATCCATCAAACTACCAATTTTTATTAATGTTAATTAGTTAAAATAAGAGTTATTTCATTTTGTGTGTTTTACCCTAAAACTAGGGTTTCTTGTGTTTTGTCGCAACTCGACAGGGTTCAATATTGATTTTATTGATTCTCATATAATTTTAAAAATTTAAATTAACCTAACAAGGTCCTTATATCATGTATAAAAATTATCCAATATTTAAATGCCTTTACTTAACCCCTCACACATTCAAATCTGGATTCTCCAAGAGCTCTATTTACACAGTTTGCCTATGTGAAACTTATAACAGGGTTTGATTTCAAGAAAAAATATATGTTGAATTTTAAGACTTCTTAAAAGTTTTTAATTCCTCCACAATATATTTATAAATTTTCCTTACATCACAACAACTCCATGTCAATTCAATAGTCAACATTCAAATAAGATTCTTGACTGTCTTATAAAAAACTCATACATAGTATGCCTTTTAAACCCTAGGTCTTATTGGAAACCAATAAAGATGAAAACACACACTTTAAAATAACATAATAATTTGTCCCACTTTTCCAATCCATGCTCTACATTCCACTTATTATTTTATTTCTTTAAATGCCTCTTGGATTTAAGGAATAAACACAAAATTTTAGCACAGTCCTCAATATTTACAAATGACACTACAAAAGTATAAGCTCAAGGTCTGAAAGCTTTCAAAAAATTCAACTTACATTCATAACCATGTTAACATTAAAACACATAAAAGTCTCCTTAAATAATTCAAATTTATTGATTCTCTTTTATTTACATTGTCAACTCTATGAAAAGGACATAATCTAGAGGTTTTTGGATTTTGTTCATTCCTTCAAAATATCCTCTGTACCTCTGCCTGCTTAGTCATATTTAATTTAATATTAAATTCCTAATATTACCTTCTACCTACGTACATAATGACTCATGAATAAATATATTGTCTTTACATTCTTCAAACCACATAACTACTAACTGCCTTGTCTCTTGGCCACCTCCACAAATGAAGAGGTAGTTATAACTTTTCTTGATTTTGAAGTACATTGGATTTGATACTAACCATACACACCTAAATAAGACCTCATATAACCTCAATAAACAATTAAAAAACATTATAATTCAAAACTATACCACCTAATACCCTCCAAAGCTAAGGTTTTAATTAAATTTTTTAATATAATGTTTTGGCAGAAAACTCTCCCAAGCCAAAACCACCTAACACTAAGCTACCTAAGGACTTCTATCACCTTCTTGGGTCCTTAAGGACCTATAACACCAATATAGACCAAAATGACAAAAAAATACACTGAAACATATTGCCTTGCTTGATGCTACTACATCAAGGAGCATCCCATGAGCAACATTTTCCAAGTTATAAGCTAGGCCACTATATGTACTTATTTATCACACATTGCATGATACACAAAAAGCTAAAACATAGGGGAGTACTACATAAGTTATAAGACCTATTTTTAGTATTATCTATAAACTTATTAATAGAGGGGTATTTGGATTAGCTCGACATACTGTTTCCACTAACCCATTTTTCCCACAACCATTATAAATATGAATAACTAGTGTTTTTCTATTTGACAAGGAGAGATAGTCTATGACTTAGATAAAAATTAACTTGAGTGAGGTTAACACAAAATATAGAAGCATCTAGGTTATCACATCTAGTTTCAGTAGGTATTCCATACTAAACACCTACACCTGAGTTAGATAGAAGTGATGACATGATTATCTCAGGTCAATGTAAGTGTCAATAAATATAGAGGTATAATCTCCAGAATCAGGTAACTAATCCAAAATCTAGATCCAGTATATTTCCTTCATATTCAAAATCTATATCTATATTAGCATCAAAACCATCCAAGTAACTTGTTTTAATTATCATTATAATATATAACATAATTATACTTTCTATTTTAAACATATCTCAACATAATACATTTGTTATATGTTTATCTTAGTTTTAAAATTAATTATCCTACTTTAGAGATAGTCTAACATACTTATGCTCCATACTAAACACCTACACCTGAGTTAGATAGAAGTGATGACATAATTATCTCAAGTCAATATAAGTGTCAATAAATATAGAGGTACAATTTCCAAAATCAAGTGACTAATCCAAAATCTAGATCTAGTCTATTTCCTTCATATTCCAAATCTATATCTATATTAGTATCAAAACCATACAAGTATCTTGTTTTAATTATCATTATAATATATAACATAATTATACTTTATATTTTAAACATATCTCAACATGATACATTTGTTATATGTTTATCTGAGTTTTAAAATTAATTATCCTACTTTAGAGATAGTATAACATCCTTATGCTCCATACTAAACACCTACACCTAAGTTAGATATAAGTGATGACATAATTATCTTAAGTCAATGTAAGTGTCAATAAATATAGAGGTACAGTTTCTAGAATCAAGTGACTAATCCAAAATCTAGATCCAGTCTATTTCTTTCATATTCCAAATCTATATCTATATTAGCATCAAAACCATCCAAGCATCTTGTTTTAATTATCATTATAATATATAGCACATTTATACTTTCTATTTTAAACATATCTCAACATACTACATTTGTTATATGTTTATCTAAGTTTTAAAATTAATTATCCTACTTTAGAGATAGTCTAACATCCTTATGCCCTAGGATATATCTAACACCTTTAACCCTATATTCCCTAATCTATATTTTAAGGTTAAAAATTTGGTGAACCCGATCTATATGAATGCAATTTTTTTTTTTTTGATTTATAGGGTTTTTAATCAACTAGGGTTTTAGATTGATATACTTTTTCATTTCTTAGTTATATTATTTTGCATGAAATCTAGGCATAGCCATAGATTGGTAAGTGTGCCTATTAAAGACATTAATCTTTCCCTCATACCACCTAAGATGTCATAAACTAATGAAGGTCCTAATCATATGGTCCATGATGATACAAATGTTGATAATTAAAAACATACCAATGAAGCTATCATAGAAGAGGGTTCTGATAATGAAAACCATGAGTCTAATAAAAATGATGAACATGAGCAAATAGATCATGAGTAAATGTAATCAATTACACTATTTTATGAATGTATTCATTAAAATATTGAATATCTTAATGAAATAATAATAACCATATTAGAAGCTAAAAAATAAAAAAAACATAGATACACAATCAGGTTCATCTATTGATTATGCTATTAGAGCTATGGGTCATCCCCGTATACCCAAGAACCTCCCCTTGAGCACATTACCACTTCATACTTCTAATAGGGGCACAAAATATGCATTTATTTATTTTTTCCTAAAAATACTATTGCACATATTACATGGGAAACGTTAATACTTTGACCCTATTACTGATTTATATATATATATATATATATATATATATACCCAACCTTTGGGTACACCTCATTTGGTGACTTCTCAAATATCCAACCTACAAGACCAAGAGGTATAAGATCTTATGTAAACTAATTTTTTTTTGCAAATTAAGGTTAAAAATATTGAACAAAATTATATAAAAGCACCTTATCCTATTGATTCATAAGAGGTGTTACATAATCCTCTTACATTAGAGCTATCTTTACACCCCTTGCCAACTAGGTTTTTTGTAGATAAGTTCACATTTTATGATGGAAAGGGTGATATTGAACATCCTTGATATTTTCGTGTAGCATGCCTTGATTATTTCTTCAATGATAAACATTTGACCAAATTATTTCCAAGGATATTAACATATTATGCTTTAATGTGGTTCTATGATTTACTAACTCAATTAGTAAATGCATTCAAACCCCTTATAGATAATTTTCTGGAAAAATTATAAATTAACATTATCGAAAAGGGTTATGATGCCCAAATTACAAAACTCTAACAAGGAAACAATAAACTTATCAATGAATATGTCTTGAGGTACAAGACACTATTGTCTAAAATGACCAAATAAAGAGCTTCAAGACATCTTCAAGTAAAATTTGTTTGATCCTTTACATGAGTCTATTATTTTCAAAAAAGTCAAATATTTAGATGACTTAGACCAATTTTTCATGATTTTTAAATGAAACTTATCTCATCAAACAAACTTAAATATGTAGAAAACACATCGACTACATCTACATCCAATACCAAGTATACTATCAAATCAAGTTATAAGGTCAAACCTAATGAGCCTAAAAAATAAATAACCATCATGGTTAATGTAGTTTCACAACAACCTAATCAACTTGTGTTATCCAATGCACCACAAATACAATTTACATGTTTATCTAATTCATTACTCCCACGAGTTGTAGAGTGTCATCTCATATCTCTCCCTTATCTTATAGAGATTGATATGAGTAGACCTCTACCCAAAGGGTATGATGCAAATGCTTATTGTGACTATTACCAAGGCATTAGGAATTATACGAATAGATGTTTTACCTTGAATCATAAGATCTAAAACCTCATTGATGACCAAAATATTACATTTGATGATCCTCCAAAGTAATCAAGTTCACAACCTGGTGAACATCAGAAGAAATTTTTTTAACAATCCTTTGAAAGACCATTCTAAGAAATATTCAAAAGTGAAAATGGCATACAATGCATATCCTCCTCCATCATATTATGGGAATCTATTATATGGGATTTTTGGTACTTATACATAGCATACATATCATATGATTTAAAGACCCTCCATTACTTTTGATGATAACAAAATTAGGGATGATGCCTCATATATTCATTCCTTATTCATTCAAACATAACTTAATCACCAACCTATACACAATGTTATGATTGATAATGGTGAAAGTGAGAATGTTTATACCATTATATTACTTACACATTTGGGTTATACAAATTATGATTTACATCCTTTGACCAAATGAGTTAGAGCATTTGATGGGACCTCACAACAAGTTTTTGGTGAGATTGACTTAGGTTTATAGCTGGGTCTCACACATGTGGTTACTACCTTCTTAGTTATACCTTCCACAAGTGTTTTTGATATGTTATTTGGATGAACTTGGATACAAACACTTAAAGCAATACCTTCTATAGTGCATGGTGTGTTAAATACATTCATGCTAATCAAGTAATTAATTTTTTTTGATGAAATATATCAATATATTAACTTAACAGAAATATACAAATAATTCACAAAAAATATAGGCAGTATGAGACCACACTGTTGAGATCTCGAAGAACCCAATTATGAATTAATACATGCACCAACAATGTATATTAAATATAGATTTATTTTTAGCAACAAATAATATATTTCAATCTAATTAATATATTCTGATCATTACATACCAATATATAAGAGAATATTTCCCATATCTAGGGATTCCCAAATCCCTAAAATATCTCTCCTATAAAACCTCATATAATAATTAAAACCTAAATATGATATATTGTTATAACAAATAAAATTATATCTAATAACATAATATTCTAACCTATAAAAATTTATCGTATTAACCATATGGTTAATAAAAATAGTAGATACTAATTTACATAATTGTAACTCACCTATTACTATTTACCATCATGTAAATATCAAACTTACTATTTACCATTTCATAAATACCTAAATTTACTCAATGTAAAATCTAAATTCCTAACAATCCCCTCCCATAGTTTTTACTTGGTAAAAAAATATTCACACTCTTTTCTGTAGTATGCTCACCCATTGTAACATGCCCTATTTGGCTCATGACCTTGATACAAAGAGCCTGTCTCCTCCCATGGTTTTATAAGTTTACCAAAAACCTTGAAATGAATATGAACACCATCTACCTCCAAGAATTGGCACAAACAAAATTGTATGCCACTGCATACTCACAATTCTACATACTAATGACATAATCTTGCTACACATGATCAATATATGTGAAGGAATGAATCCCACATTTATATTACATGACCACAATGGATGTGTCATTGAGGGTCATATACATAAAGAATTAAGGTAGTCATGGGATCTTTGCAGTAGCTACTCTCCTAAATATTTCCAAAACATTATTCACCTCGTGGTGGTTTTCTTGATCTCTACCATAAACCTTTTCAAGATCCATGAACTAACTTACATTGGTGCTTTCTATCTTTTTACAATGTCTTCACCTCAGGGAATCATGTTTGGAATATTCACACAAATTACAAATCATGAATAGGTATTATTCTTCTATTCTTATTTTGTCACACATGCTAAAATAAAAACTATCACACCACACTAAAAAACTAAAATCTAAAAATAACACACACACAAGTCACCACATCATTGGTACAACCTCATCATTGGTGATTGATGAGAGGTAATTGAAATAACTCCTTCCTCTGTGTATCCTCTAGCCTTAAGTATCTCTCTGTTCACTCAACAGATGAAATCAATATATGCTCTGATGGTTCCGATAGGTTCTTTATTAGTTGCTTCCATAGAAATTAGAACCTCCTTCATAACTTGGATGTTACATACAAGTGAAAATGTGTCCACAGGGCAATTTTTTTTATTTTTAAAAATTTAAATTTTGACATTTTGACAACTCTTTGACAATGAAACCAATAATTTTTTTTGACATTTTGACTTTGAAAACCAATATAATACACGAATGACTTTTTGACTCAAGACAACACATAGGATTTCTGACAATAACAACTTGTAAAAAAGCTTTGACACTTTTGAATTTTTATGACTCAATTATAAAATGATAATTAAACCTTAACATATTATTTAATTGTTAAAACTGATAAAAAACATCTAATACACTATAATTTTAAATTTTAAGCAATCTAAATCTAACATGACACTTAAAATAGACTAATTACCTATTTTGATATCAATGATATCAAAATACTTATAATAATTAAAAACTAAGACATAAAATCAACATTATAAGCAAATTATAAATGGCATGTACAGACTTACAAGAGACATGATATAATATCAATACAAATAAACTTAACATTAAAATAAATTAACATTAAAATATATATGAATTTTAAATAATTAGAAGAATAACTAAAACATAGAATAATCAGTGATTCATGAGAAGAAACCAACTCATTTAAATAATGAATTGAGAAGACATGTTACTAGTAAGTGCATCCCTATGAGCTATTGACAATGCAACGAGCTTGAAAGTTGTATGGTGAATATGAATAGGTAATGGTAGAACCAATGTAGAATGGTAGATATAGATGCATAACTCAAATGCTATAATCATGTAGAACTATCATAAAAGTTCATGAGAGCTAAATGAAACCTCAATCACTTAGATTTTACCAAACATCAATGATATTGCATAATGAGTGGATTGATGACACATACTCATCATTAGACTGGTTAAACAAAGATGTATACATGAATGAGTGTTGTATTATCAAATATGTGTTAGAAAAGCATGGTATTTGCTCACGTATGAGTCTGAGAATTGGTAGGATATGTATGGAGTTGATAATGAATTAATCCACAAATCCACACAAAATGGGATGTATACAACTCTATTCTGGCATAGTTCAATCAATAATGGATGCATGAGGTTTCACATAAAACATGTAGGTTTGACATGAGCTACAACATAATAATGAAGTGGTTAGCTACTGATGATGGATAGATGAAATCTATCAAATAAATTAGGTGCTTGGATTTGATAATGGCATAACCAATGAACACATCTTTCCTTTACAATTGGCATGGATACTTGAGACAATGTAAATGGCATCACAAATCTAACCCATATCTACTATGATTCTACCCACTTTTATACCATTATTGAGATCTCAAATAGATGAATTAGGAATTAATATATGCACCAATAATGGAGCTTGAACATAGACAAATTTTCAACAACAAATAATATACTCCACTTTGATTAATCTATTTTGATCATTGCATACAAATATATAGGAGAATATTTCCTATATTCTAGGATTCCTAAATCCCTAAAATATCTCTCTTATAAAACCTCCTATAATAATTCAAACCTAAATATGATATATTTTTATAATAGATAACAATATATCTTACAACATAATTTTCTAACCTATACAAATTTACCATATTAACCATATGATTAACAACAATATTAAATACTAATTTACATAATGGTAACTCACCTATTACTATTTACCATCTTATAAATATCAATCTTACTATTTAAAATTTTATAAATACCTAAATTTACTTAATGTAAAAGCTAAATTCATAACACATGCCATGTAGTCACACTAGGCAGGGCCTAGAAGCCATAAACAAAAGTATCACAAACAAGCCTAAAAACAAGTCACATATAAAAAAGAACTTTAAGTTGCAAGATCAAGGCCAAGAGGTGGTGGATCCATATCATTTGGACCCAAAACCAAGATACACAAGTCATTTCCATCTGAAATGGGCTCCCAACCAATAGCTTAAGTAGTGTTCCTGTCATCTTCTTCCTATGTCTGAGTGGGCAAAATGGCCAGAGAGAGCCTGGGGAACTTATCCAATATGTTTGATCAACCTTCAGGTGGTAAAACCAAAGAATTCAAGTTTATAATAGGAGGATCATTCCAACTATCTTACCCATTAAGGGAAGGACGCAATGGCTACCAACCTCATTTCTACCTAGGAGGGGTCTTGCACTGGTATGCGGAACTGCTATGAGAGCAGTGCAAGGAATGATTGCAATGAGGCCCACTATAAGGTATAACATATAATCTATCTTACATCCTAATATCCTTAGGTTTAGATGATGGAACTTGATACATTATATAAGGAGCATCTCCCCAGTGGGAAAGGAGTTCTTGAAGGTGCTCAAGCTCCATAGCCACTTTATTGGCTTGAAATTGAATCTGCAAAAGAACATTGGAGATGATAGAGGCTTGTTTAAAGAAAAAATATTACAATAAAAAATAATATGATTAAACATATAATTATTTATTTCTTTCTAAATCTATAAAATAATCTCCACTCTGAAAGTATGCCAAACTTATGTGTATTTGAAGGGCATTGTGGTTTTATCTCCAAAGAGGATGTGATACCAAAAGAACAATTTGGGATAAAAAGGCCTAAAGAGATCATGGATCCAATTCCAAACCCTTTGAGCTTTGGGATAGTACTATAAAAGATGAGGAAGTATCTCAAGGTGGTCATAGAAAGGGAAAGTAGGTAGGTGGACTCCTAGGTAGGTGGCAAGCATCTTTAGTGTAGTATACAACAAGCAAAATGAGCAAGTTTGGGCTCCACACAAGCCCAAAAAATAGTGTTGAATAAAAATATCCATGCCAAAATAGATGAGTGTAACCCATAATAGGCATTTAGCTTGTTTACCATGGGTAAATGGGGAGTGAACCATCCATAAGCAAGTTGAGGAGTGTAATTACAAAAGGGGGTCTCCACATACCACTTTTAGTTCTTCCACCATGGATGAGTGAAGGAACCAAGATTTTGTAGAACATGGGAGGTGGAAAAATGTTGAGAATATCTTGGTAGGATTCTTAGTTTGCATTGGATAACCAAAATTTAGCTTTCAACTCATCCTAGGGTAGTCACGAGCGAGTTTGCCTACAAAATATATCTTAGATAGTATGAATTCCCCTTTAATTTTTTTTGAGAGAATTGATCTATGAGAATTTTTCTAGGGGCACTTCATTGAGATTAAAAATAAGAGACCACTAGAGAGAGTGGGTGTTAGTGTATAGCCCATTGTGGAAACTAGAACCATTCCAAAGAAGCCATGGCTTAATCTTTTCCCATGTTTTCTAGATGCATTTGGCCACAAAGGATCCTATGATTTGGATGGGAGACTAAATGAAAAGCAAATTGGGGATCCAAGCCCTTTTCAATATTTATTTTCCTTAGGTAAGCCTAACGTGATACAGTGTCTGAACAACACCTTCCAAGCTTCTTATCCCTCAATGTACTACACAATCCATTTGGCACATAAGGCAGTTTCTTATTGGGCTATGTCAATGAGCCCCATCCCTTTGGCATCATGCATGAGGTAAAAATATTCCTAGGATACCCTATGAAATTCTTTACCTTGGGGGGAATTGGCCTAAAGGAAATCTTTGAGCAATTTCTCTAACTTATGGTAAGATTTCTTAGAAGGTACCCAACATGATGAGTAGTACAAATGGGTGGTCATATGAATATTTGAGCAAATCTAAAATTCTCTTGCCAATGAAAGAGACTTGGTCACCCATTAATCTAGTTTCTTAGAAATGCTATCAATAACATATTGCCATAATAAAGGTGTCAAAGCATTAAAAGCAAAGGGGATGCCAAAAAATTTAAAAACTTCATCATGTTGCATCCAATTATAATCAAATTTAGCATCCCATGTTGATAAAAGGAGGTAATTTTTTTTGTAACAATGAGTTTTTTGCCATTAGATACTGGGGCTAGAGGCTAGGTAGAAGGTGTCGAGACACTGTAAGGCATTGTCCACATTGGATTCATCCTTAATAAGGGTTAGGAATGAGTCATCTACAAAGTGACCATTAAGTAATTGCATATCTTCTTGAGGGTTCATAGCATTTGAAGGGAGATAAATTCTCTTAACAAGACCCTTAACTTGGGAATTTATAAGAAGATATACAAAACCATCAACTACAAGCACACAAAAGGTGGGAGCTAGTGGATACCCCTATCAAATAGAGGAAAATAGGCTAAATTACTTAAAGGTGACTCCATTAATGGAGAGGATAGATGAGACATCTATAAAAAACATCTAGATGGTTTGGATGAAAATGGGTCCAAAGCCTAGTGCTTTAAGCATGGATAAAATGAATGGCCATTCAATGTGGTCATAAACTTTTTCAAAGTCAATTTTAATTAACATAGCTTGCTGCTTAGACTATTTAGCCTAGTTTATCCCTTCCTAGACTATGATCATGTTATCCAATATATAACATCTTCAAATAAAACCTATTTGTTCCGAGTGCATAATGAGAGGTATCATATTGTGCATTCATATTGCCAGAGCCTTGACAATGATCTAATAGGAGACATTCAGGAAGGTGATGGGCTATCATTTGTAGATGAATTCAGGATCTCCCTGCTTAGGTATGAATTTAATATTCCCTTTATTTATATTTTTACCCAATGAATGTAAGCAAAATGCTTCTTGATAAACCTTATGTAAGTCAATTCTCACAAGGTCCCAAAGGGTTTTATATAATTCATAAAGAAAGATATAAATTCCAAGAGCTTTATCATTAGCCATGTGAGACACTGCCTCATGCAAGTCATCAACAATGAGGGGCCTATTGCAAGCCACCCATTAGGTGGGAGTGATTTTACATGGCACCACTATGAGGCATTATTGGAGGAAAATTCCATGCTCAGCTAAGGGGGATTGAGATTTTAACACTTGATAATGTCAGATAAAATATTGAATAATCAGTAGAGTCTCTATGAGTTGGCTACCAACCTTAAAGATGAATTGAATTTGTTGTTTTAATTTCTTAACTCACAACATTTGAAAGAACTCTTTTGAATCTTTATCCCTAATCTTAAGATAGTAAAGCTTCAATTTGACTTGGGTTCCTCAGGGATTATAGTTATCTATAATACAAATGTGGTTTCATAAGGAGGTAACTCTGACCTACAACATCTCATTGAAGGGATCCTTTTCTAGGGATAAATCCACATAGCTAAGCTCTGAGGAAGTATTAGAGTAGGAGTGTCTCCAAATTTTAGCAAGTTGGAAACCATATATTCATAAAAAGTGAGATGTCCTTCTAATGACATCATCCCACCAAAAAATATAAACAAATTCTTGGGAAGGATGTGGATCTAAATCCCAAACTCTCCTAATGTGTGCTACTATGGGCCCATGTTTGAGTAAAGAGGTATTTAGGAAGAATTGCATTTTGTGGACTTTGGGTTTCATAAACTACCATGTCACTCTAAACCGAATAGGGGAGTGGTCATAAAGCCTAAAATCTAGCAGTGGCTATATCGAAGGGAAAAATCATTATTAAAGAAGTATGGTTAGGGTGAAATCAATGCCCTGTCCAGATGTTTAGAACCTAAGTGGGGCCTTCCCTAAAATTACTCTAGATGTACCAAACTCCATCTATAGGTCAGTGGGTTAAATTAAGGTCACAAAGGCCCCATTTAGTGCACATGTAAAACCATGCCTCCATTTCACCAATTGCCTAGCTCATAGGCAAGTGGCCAAATTTGTCCTTGGGAGATGCCACCATATTAAAGTCACTAAATAATACCCAATGGGCATTGGGGAAATCATTCGCTATCTACTACCATAAATGTGTTCTTTCCAAGGCATCATTTGAGGCATAAATATTAATAAAGCCAAATGAGTGGATTTTAATGCTAAAAAGATCCCACATTAATCAGTTGGTGGGTCTATGCTACATTACACTAGGTGTGGTTACCACCTTGGAAAAATGAATGTGATCAGCCCTCCATGTCCTACCTCATGATTGTTATGAAGAATGATGCTATTATGCTAGATGGAATTACTAATAAATATTAATAAAAAATATGGATCCTTAACTTTTTGTAGATAAAGAATGTCCATCTTGGGAATCTTCCTTCTAAAATTATGCACAATAAACTTGTGTTTTAGGTCTATGAGACCCTAAACATTCTATGAAAAACAATTCATAGATGATGGGTGTCGAGTGATATGACATCCAAGTCTAGACCTTCTAGGGCATCACATCAATTTTATAGAAAGTGTCCACTATTAGCACTTAAAAAATCATCAAATTTCTTCCTCATAATAGGGTCAGCTTGGTACTCTCCTTTGCCTCATCACTCCTCCAAGGAGGGGTATGAGAGCATTTGGGTGTATCCTGTTGAGTAGGAAGCGGTAGAGTGGCTGGTTATGAGTCTAAAAATATAAAAGAACTAGGCATAGAGGCCTTGAAACCTTGGGTCAAAATTATATCAGATAGAGGGGTGTTAAATACTCAGGGATTTTTAACCAATTTTAGGGATTCAAGCTAAGAAGGCACTTTCTCAATAAGAGCTTGATCCTATGGGCCATTACTCAAATATGGCGTACTTCCTTTGGGAGTAGTAACTATGTTTGTATCTTTGTAATGGTTTTTATTCTTCCATATCATAGTCCATCCATCCTTAATTGGTTTTTTGATAGCTTCATGAGAGGGCTTGGGGGGAGAGGAGTGGTTAGACACATTATTTCATGCCAACTGAAGGGGATAATTCTAAATCTTTTGGTATGTGGCTTGATAGTGAAAGTAAGTATTTGGAAAGTTGATATATAAGAATCATTGAGAGTGCCTCACATCCCCAACTTGAATTTCCATAAACTCTTTGAGGTCCTAGGAGAGGTCTACTTCTACATAGACCCTTTTTTACTATCTATTAGAGTAGAACTAGATTTGTTCATGAAAAACCACATGGCCTATGGAGGATGTAATATGGTGAATAAAGTACTAACAGAGGAGTAGGAGGCCTCTAAATTCAACCCAAACCGAGACATCAAGAATAGTGTGCTTTGTGACCATAAAGTCTCATGTCCAAGGGGAGAGAAACATAAGCGAGTTCCTAAAATAACAAGTGGTAGACTTATGGAAGATTTCTCTCATATGGGAGGGGTTAAAAAAGTGAAAGAGAAAAAAAATCCTTAGTCATGTTTTGGACACTTTCTAGCTTAAGACCATGAGCTACCCAATGAGTTTGAATTGAATACCATAACATACTTTCAAAGGGAATTCTCCCAACAAAATATCCTACTAAACAAAATTGATCTAACCATTAACATGCATAATTAAATTTAGGAATAGGTAATATAACATCAATTTTTGAAGCATTACCTCATTGTAAACCTTCATGACAAACTTCCTTGGGTGTTTGCAAGGGGCCATTGCTCATATCTCCATTGGTCTTCTTTGTAGCTAAAATAGTCAAGATAGAATGGGGAGAAGTCATAATAAAAGATGGCCTCACCCAAAGGCGAGAAAAACTAAATGGTAATAAATGCAAGTACTAGAGGTGACTTAAGGCTATGGTATGACACAAGGTTGGGTAGGTAGAAAAATGTGGGCCAACTCAATGGCATGTATGGAGGAAACCCTAGTAGATTAAAAAAATAACCTTCACAACATTGATGTTAATACCATAATTACAATTTTTAAATTCCATATGAGCATCCTCTTGAGCAACATATATTTATACCCAAGCAATTATTTATCAAACCTACTAAGGTTAATCTTATAAAAATGGTAAAAAATATGAAATCTATTTTACGTAGTGATTAATACTTGACAGACCATTGCATCATAGATACAAAATGGGTTCCACATAATCCTCATATACTACAAACCATATTAAAATATTCAAAACACTTACACATGTTTGTATTACAGTTATTTCATAGAAACCACATCACTCAATGCTAGGTTCCATGAACCCCATTTTTTTTTATTGTTTCTTCATGATCACAAATTCCTTTTATACATATGTAGAGCATTATCAATTATACATTGACATATATTACATCTAGACATGATTCTTGGTAATACCAACAATTTATTGCACTAGGTTCCTAATGGGGTATACCTATGACCATCATTAGATGCAATCATAAGATAGTTATTTCTTTGGAATATTCTAAAAAACCAAAAAAAAAACAAAAATCTAAAAAAAAAATTCAGCGTTTACATGTTATATTAGCTCCTTGGCATATATGTTGTTGGTTTCATGTTAGTAGATAGCATATCAAATTTTATATATACACATGTGTTTCACACATCATTTAAGTGTGATTTAGGCATACATAGACACATGATCTATGAAATTTTAGATATTGGGACATCCCTCTACTCATGTCTTATGAACGTTAGGGGCATCCAATTGTTTGATCATAATAAATATAGATTATATTATTTTATGATCATTTGACATTATCATGTTTGAGATTATGTACTACACATGTCTTTATCCATGCTTATATATTTTGTAGTGTACTTGATATACTATGTACTTAACATTTTTTTATAATAGATATGATTCATGGGCTAGTATATTATGTTATGATGGTTTATTATTATCTATGTTTTCCTTTATGCACTTACTTGAGTGTATTGATTTGCTTGTTGATCGCTTGAATATGCTCTAGTGTTTGCAGCCCCCATACCTTTGTTTACCTTTTTGAAATTTGAATATGTCATCCTTTGTTTCATGTTGAAATTTGAATATGTCATTATTTATTTTTTGGACATTTGACCAAGTCATATCCCTTTGATTGTGTGGCATTTGAACATGCCCCTTGTTTGCAGTCTCCTTGGACCATTTTATTTTGTTTTGATTTTGAGTGATCTTATGTGTGATTAATTACTTTTTGAGTGTGACTATTACTATCTAGACATTGTCATGATTTGTATCATGCATCTTAGGACTTGATGTGATCACATTCTTTGTGCTTTAATGATATATCTACCTAGACATGTTCCTTATATATGTTGATTTGTTCTACATAGGTTATCTTATTCTTTTGAGGTAAGGTGACTACCTATTTCTACTTACCCTAACATCAAAAGGGGGGTATATTAGTGGGGGCATGCCATAGAGGCATATATTCCATATTATTCATATTTTTTATATATATTTAGGGCATGCTATGGAAACATGTTCTCCACATTTAAACCATTTTTTAGTTTTAGATTATAGTGGGGGCATGTTTTGGAAACATGTTCTCCACACTTTCACCAATTTTTAGTTTCATATTATGGTGGGGGCATGTTTTGAAAACATTTAAACCATACTTTCAACAATTTTTTAGTTTTAGATTATAGTGGGGGCATATTTTGGAATTATGTTCTCCACACAAGGTTTTCAAATTGACCAAATTTCATAGTTATATGATTTAGATACACATTTATGATAGAATTATATACATTGATACCATTGTCATAAAATGTTTCAATATAAGGCATAAATAAGGTGTGTATGATATGAAAATAACACCTAAAAATTTCAAAATAAAATCAACTTTTAGATTTCAAATACTTATATGGATTGTCATCACGCACTAGGTTAGACTTTTATGGACTATATTGAGCCAATCTACTATAGAATTTGGTTCAATTTTGGCATGGTTGAGGTGATTAAATCACTCAATCTTCCAAATTTTATAGTTTGGACTTGATTACATCATCCAATCTCACTCATTTTATAGTGTGAGTTGACTTAGTTCACTCACACTCACTAGGTTATAAGTATGATTGGGTTTCATAGTTAAGTTAATCTCAATTAATAGGTGGAAACCCACATTATCTCCAAAGTTAGGGGCATGGTATCCTTTAATATATCTCTATCTATCTATATATGCACTTTATAGATTTATATTTGTCCTAATATCAAGTATAATGATTCATAATGATACATATTTTCAAATAAAATTAACAAAAGGTAAGGTAGTTTCATCAATACACATGTGTAATCCTAAACCTTGATCTCTTTTAATTTCAATAATTTCAATGCTTTGAATTTTATATTATATGCACTAATTATATAATATAACATGCTCTTGGTTTGAGGTTAGTCACCAACAAGACACTTAATTTGGGTTCAAACAAAGGCAAGGTGTATTATACACACCCAATTACACATTATTTTTCCTTTAAAATAACAATTTCATTACTAGATTAAAGGGGGGAAAATGTAAACACTATTTTTGAATTATATATCACCTCAGTCTTGTACACTTAGAATATACATATCATGTATGCACCTTTAGATTTTAGACCTTTTACATTATTGAAAGGCTCGTATATACTATCTCTTTGTACTAATTGCTTATCTCTAGTTTGACCAATGTTATTTTGATGACTCAAACCTTCTATCATGACTAGAATTTTATAAACCTACTTATCATCTATCTCTACAAGTTTTGGACCTATGCTTATTTTACAACTACCCAAACATTTGCATCCTAGTTAGACACTTATGTCGATGTAAGTGTTCCTTTCAAATTTAAGTGTCTAGTACCTTAAAGTCATCTAAAATACAAATGAAATGTATTCCTATGGTCAGTCTAAGTGATTTAATGAAAGATATTATCTAAAATAATTGGTATATATACAAGATCAACTCTCATTCATTCCTTACCTAAAAAAGAGCTAGCAAGTTATTACCTAATCATAATATAACTTACCAAAGGAGTTCAAATAAGCACTCAAGTGCGAAAAACTTGTCTTGTTTCTCCTATTCACATATCATTCATAGGGAAAACAAATATACATGTTTGAAGTACTAAAAAAGCATCCCATAAGCCATATTTTATAAGTTAAAATCTAGGACACTCTATGTACTTGATTATCACACATTGCATGATACAAACACAAACCAAAATGTAGGGGATACCTATATAAGTATGAGACCCTATTTTAGAGTATTGGCTATGTAGGTAGTGTTCATTAACAAAGGGGTCTTGGGAAAACTCGACATTGTGTGCCCACTAACCCATTTTTCCCATAAACACTATGAAAATGAAGAATTAGTATTTTGATATTTGAAAAGGAGTGATAGTCCATGACCTAGAACTAAATAGATTAGATTGAAAGTGACATAGACTACAAAAGCATCTAGGTGGTTGTATCCAATTTTAGTAGGTATTCTATACTAGACACCTACATCCAAGGTAGACAAAAGCATTGATGTAACCATCTAAAGTTGACACAAGTGTCCATAGATAAAGAGGTAAAATTCATAGAATCAAGGGACTGATCTAAAATCTAAATCTAGTATATTCCCTTCCTATTATATATCTAGATCTATATTAGCATCATAACTAGTTATGTATATTGTTTTCATTATCATTATAATATCTAGCATAGTTGTAATTTTTATTTTTAACATATCTCAACATAATAAATTTAATATATGTTTATCTAAGATTTATAATTAATTAACTTATATTAGAGATAGTCTGCCATCCTTGTGCCCTAGGCTCTATCTAACCCCTTTAACCATAGATTCCCTAATCTATATTTTAGGATTAAACAACTACCTTTCACTTTTGAATTTCTTTAGGTAGATGCAATTTGGACAATGAAATCATTATATTCATGTAATATTAGATGGTTTCTGTGATTTACGTTTGATCATATGAAATTTTTGGATAAATGATACTTTTATGGATTATCTTATTGATATTTTTAGATCATTTGACATTGGCATTTATTGATTATTAATTATATGCATAGTTAGATAATTGTCTAAGTAAGTTGATCTATATTATTTAATTTAAACTCATGGACTTAATTTAAAGTTCAAAATCTAAACTTAAGTTATAAACTTTATAAATTATAAGTAAATTAATTATTAAGTAATTGAATTTTAAAAATCAATTAATTTTATAACTAAAGTTAGTTGTAACTTAAATCATAACTATCTCAAAAAGATTTATTTTATATGGAGATTGATGACACATAATAAGGGGTAGAAAATACACATATATTAAGATCTCTTTGATTTTAAATTTATATATATTTATTCTTCCATGAAAGAATCTATGAGATTGAATAATCACTTGGAAATAGACCAAATAATATCTTATCTAACGACAAAGTAATCTAATTGAATAACACAAGTATATCCATTTAAAAAAAAAAAATTATTTATAACTAATTATCTCAAATATTATCAAGTATTAATGTTTTTGATGATTTCAAGCTTGTATTAATATGCACATAACTTCATGTACTTTGCTTGGATAATGATGAAAACATCACATTTTATGACAAATTATTGGAATTTTGATTGTAAAGTGATATTTTATTGAAACATTTGTTTTTAATCAAACTTATTTCAAGTTTATCATTAAAATTAATCTTTCATACTTATAAGTATATTATTTTACAAGTCTCACACTCTTTTATTTGATTAGTTCCTTATCTTAATTAGTTCACTTTACTTTCTTATTATTTAGTCAATGTTCTTAATCTTAGTTTTATTCTCTTAATAATTATATTCTTGTAGCATTAATAGTTATCTTTGTAATTTATTAAGTTACCATGGAATTAATCTTAATAGTAATTAGTTTAACTTTTATATTATCTTTATATCTTTTCTATTTAGATCTTTGTTTATTTTTTATAAGTATCTTTATTCCATACACAGTCAATAATAGTGTTATGTTTGATTGAATTTAATAAATGGATATGAGATTGGTTTATATTTATCACAAATGTATTAATCCACAAAATATAAATGTATTAATCACCAAAACTTAAAATACCCCCTTTTCATGTGTTAGGATTGATTCTTAGCAGTAGGGTCCCATACGATTAAACTAGTATGATTCCATCTTGAAATTCATGATAGGCGAACAATTTAATTCGTCAATGAAAAAAATTTCATCATCAACATGATCCATATGCACAAAACCATAGTAAAACATTACAATAATAATTATTTTATCAAAATTAGGTGTTTACACTCTTCTACCCACACATGGGTCAACTCCAAATAAAAATAATAAATGCTCAAAATTTTCAAGTACTATAAAAATGGACCATCTAAACCACATATGATTTTAATTAGAGTACATCATGGAGTAAAATCAACC